>ONZK01001136.1:33388-60561 GCA_900322385.1 Pharnaceum exiguum | reverse complement strand
GGGGGGGGGCGGTCATGAAACTTATTTTTCATCTTCTAGAATAAAATGCAATAAGCATGAAAAACTTGTACCAACACCCTTATTCACACCTACCATACACATCAAGTAATTAGAATCGAACACAAAAATTAAAAAGGGAAGGGCGGTAGAATATGGGAAAATGATACTCTGAGAAGATTAATGAAAATACCAACCTGTCCCCTGGCATCAAAAACTCTCCAACGCAAACCATCCAGATTAATACGCCTTATACCAGCAATAGCTTTCTGCACAGAGAGATGGTACATAATTAGATCCTACTGTGAAAAGCATAATCATGTTTCCAAGGCCAAAATTCTAGATAGTTTAAAGAGCATACTACATGGCAAATTGGGTAACTCTCAAAATGGTTACAACCAGTGAGAAATGCAACTATCTTCAATAGCTTCAAAAATCCAAGTACAAAGTGGGGTTCAGTACATTGGAGGGGCCAGTAAGACATAGCACTACCAGTATTAAGACCAGCCACGTCCTCAACTGAGAGTTTGAGGTACAAACTCATCCTACCCAACACTAGTATCAAAGTGGCAATGATACGTATGTTCAACAGTACACAATAGATCTAACCACCAAATCCCTCTACTTCATCAGCCTTTTAAAAAAAAAAGACCGCCACCCATCTGCCTTGACGAACCTCAAACTAGAAAAATGGAACCAAACTGATACTTCAAAGTTCAAAACACGAGTAAAAGTGTAAAACAACACCTCCCCTACTTCACTGCCAATCCATCCTTCTTCCATTCTCCCTAAACGAAACCTTCTTGAATCTTTACTCTCAAAACTTACCCCTCTCTTCCCTTGTTCCACAATGCTCAAGCTTCCCCTCTCCTTCCTCAATTCCGAGAACCAAGTCTCACCTCTCAACCTGACACTTCACCAATCGCCTCTCCCCACTCCTCACTCCTCACTCCTCATACTAATAACTATAATCTACTTACTTCAACACCTCTAAAATCAAAAGTTTCATACCCAAGCAAGAAACTTGACAAGAAAAATCAAAACTTTCATACCCATTATCAAAACCAAACTCTAATCTAATTATTTAACAAAGTAACTACAACTTGTGAGCATTTCCACAAACACTTGGTGAGCATCACATCACAGTTCAAGTATCCAACAAAATGGGCAATCATATTTTAGCCCAGGAGCACTTAAAAGAAACCATCTTGGTGGCAAAAATGTAAGAAAGTGAGAAAAACAACAAGTGAGCATTTCCACAAACAGTTGGTGGGCAGGGCAACCTAGTTCAAGCATTTAAAAATCAAAAACACCCAAAACAACGAAATGGGTAGTTGTATTTTCGCTCAGAAATGATCATAAAGGTTAGCTTGTGACGAATATGTAAGTGAGCTGAGTTTGGTCGGAAAGTGGATGAAATAAAAAGTGAAGGGAGAGAGAGAGGGGGGGGGGAAGGAGATGTACCTTCATGTTGCCAGAGAAAGCGGGCCTAGGTGCAGCCATTGGGAAGGATGGGTGTTAGTGTTAGTGTGAGTGTGGCCCAGAAAGGGATTATGAAGAGGGAAAATGAAATGAAATGAAATGTGATAGATGGAACGAAGGATGGGAAAAGAGGGGTTTTAGCCTTCTAGGGCTCTCTGGTGTTTTGTTAAGAGCGTTAAACCCTTGGTGAGGACTGAGGAGAGTGAGTAAGAGTGGGAGAGGGGCGAACCAAACCGAACTACCGAAGGGGTGACTGGAATCTGGAAACAAAACAAAAAAAAAAGTTGAATTACCTTAATTGAATGACGTAATTAAATTGAATTATCTTTTAGAAATGAGCTGAATTGAACCAACATAGTTTTTTATTAAAAAAAAAGTGAACTATTCCCTTCAAAAAAAAAAGTGAACTAATGATTGGTGGGAGAAAAAAAAAGGATCAATTTTTTTGATTGAAAATTAAGTTTAAATTTTATTGATTTCATCAATATGAAAGAAGAGAATATCAAATTAAAATTTCATTTGATTATTGATACATATTTTATTAGGATATTTCATAAAAAAAAAGTATGAGAAAATTTATTTAAATAAAATTTCAATATAGGTTTTTGTTGGATATATTTGAATTTTTTTTCATTTTTAATAATAGTGAGTAAGTGGTCATTTGATTGAGATTAGTCTCCCGTATCCCCAGTCCCCGCCAAAAAAAAGAGTATGTAATAGATTTGTTGACCCAAAAATAATGAAACGATGGGAAATGGTGAATATCATGCGAGAGAAACCATTGGATTTCTAAGACTCAAAAATAATAATTTATTTTTTATCGAAAAAAATAACATTATATAACTAACTTTAGATGATAGGACGAACGCCCTTGAGAATTATGAACATAAGCATTAAAAGATAGTAGTACCTCTTTAGAACCATTATGGAGGAAAGCAAATGTATATACACAACTTTAGGGCAATAAATTCTAACTTTCTATACCACTTGAAATCCCTCATTATCATTCATAGCTCTCCTCGTAACTATCTTGATATTTGATACTAAATTGAAGATTAGGGTTGTGAAACCCTGTTTTCTAGCATTAAAATACTACTCTTCAATACCAAATTTATCCAAAATTATCGTGAAATATGGCCTTCTACTTCATGAATTAGGATAGTAACAGTAAGCAGGTAAGCAACTATTACATTGGACCATCATGATTCCAGCTATATTCAAACACCAAAAGTTCATTCAACTTCTCGTACTCCAACAACTTTTTTACGAGCATCATAGTTTTACTGGATCAATTATTCGATTGATAACGATTAATCTAATTAATTGCAACTTTCGATCCTATGCCATCATTCATGCTTTGAGTACCACTTCTCCGAAAGCTTGTCCCCCTGTCTAACCATGGCTACAATCTTGTGGGAGGAATCCTATCGCAACTGGGTTTAACTTATCTATAAGCTTACCAATTTTAAGAATCATCATCAATTGAATTATTGCATAGGGATTGATAATATCCTCATGGAGTAATTCACATAAAATTGAATAAACTAACCGTTTCTTTATAAGAGATTATTTCTAGAATGGCTAGATCGATAATGTGATTTATTAACTCAAAATTATCCACGCAAATATTACCACATTTTCATTTTTATAAAAAGTGTAGGCAAAAAGTTATAGATATTGAGACCATCTTGATATTGATCCCACATATTAAGGAGGCGCTTAAGATAAACAAATTCTACAATCAGGAGGAGGCGCTTAAGATAAACATATTCTACAATAAGAAGGAAGCGCTTAAGATAAACATATATATCCTACAATCATCTTTTGTGTGATTCAAAATTTGCATCTTGTGTGATAATCGCATGGATTGTTCCATTATCCTAATTTCGAAAAATTTCAATTGGTTGCCATCTCATTTCTATATGATTTTCAAAACTGAATGAATTGAAATTGTCCGGTTGTAAGGTTATGAGAAATACTTGGAAATTGAGTCCGTATGATGGTAACCTTCTTATGTAAGGGTGTAAATTAAGTACCAAGATCCTATATGAGCACCTCTCACAAATTAATGTTTCAAATTTCAAAACTGCAAAATCTCCATTAAACATATTCTTATAAGAATTTCATCACTTCCGCATTACTATTATTTATTTATACACCAAACGCTCAATATACCAACTTAAACATTTGAGTGCTCTTTTAAAATTATATCATTTCAAGACTATTACCCTCATTAATTCAAGAATAATTTCAAGATCCTATAGAGTATTCAGCACTCATTCAAGATACAAGAAAATTATTGTAGTTGGCGGATATCATTCATATTTACAGGGAAGCAAATCAAGCAACTGATTGGGTAGCAAAAAAAAGGTCATTCTACCATAAATGAAATTTTTCTTAGTACAGCTTACGATAGTTCTTTCTATTCTATTTTACTTTTTGATCAGTTAGGATTTACCCTCTAGAGGAGGGTTCCCTAACTTCACTGTACCTCTTAAAAAAAAAAGACTATGACCTTTATACAAAGTTAATTGTCCACCTAAAAATTATTTCGCATTTAAGTTTTTTTTTTGCAAATGATTGTTTAGCCGTATGGGAATTTGGATTTTTTTTTTTGTATAATCTTACTTTCTTAGACACTAGTCAACTATTTGTGACATATTAAAATAGTCCATCTGAATAATTAAATTCATATAGAGAAGCGAGTTAAATAATTTTTTTTGAAAAACTTATTATACAAAAGCTACCTATTTTGTTTTCACTATTTTCTCATAAAGAAATTGACATTTCATTCCTTATTATTTTCATATTTATTTCCACTTTTGTCCTTTTTTTAAGTGGACTTTAGTACCCTTTCTTGTGCAACACAGCACACAACTCCTACAACATTGGCAAGTCAAAATTGTCAACAATCAAACATTTCATGTCCTTTTTCTTTCCTCAGACTGGACTAAATTCATCTCACTACACTTACCAGCCCCACTTTAACAAAATGATGATAACACCCATCCAATAAAAAAACAACAACAAAAGAAAAAACCACTAAAAAAAATCAATTGTAAAAGAATGAAAAATGAAAGTTCAGAGAAGTTTCAACCTCACTAATCTTTTGACCAATCAACCATCCAACCACAAAGTCAGTCCATACTCTTTAGTAAAAACCCCTGACCACTCCCCCCGCCTCGCTCCCTCGCTTTTAGTTAAAACAAAAAAAACCAATCCGTTCTCTCTCGAGACCTAGGGTTTCTCCCCCTTTCCCTCTCGGGAGAGATCATCTAATCCCAAACCCAAAACCAAAACCAAAACCAAACAAACCCCTCAAACACATTCGATTAATACATATTTCTATTCTTTATTAGTATTATTATTATTATTTCTGGTTGAGAATTTATTTAATTAATTATTGATGGCCCCACCCCAGTGGCCGCCGGGTTTCCGGTTCCACCCGACAGACGAAGAGCTGGTTTTGTATTACTTAAAACGTAAGATCTGTCACCGGAAATTAAAGCTCGATATTGTCGCTGAGGTTGACGTCTACAAATGCGAACCTGACGATCTCCCTGGTATTTTTCTTTTTTTCTTTTTTCTTTTTCCCCTTTATTTCCTTGCCATTATTTTATTTATTTCTCTGATCTAATACTGTACGAGTACTTGTTTGTTCTCTCTGTTGGTCGTTGTTTTTATTTCGTACTGTACTAATAATTGGGCTGTCAGGTTGACTTTTTTTACGTTACCGAATAATTGAGTTGAAGGTAATGCTCTTGGTGTTTTGCCTCATTTAGAGTTGTTGTTTTTTTTTTTTTGCATTTTTGTGAGTCTATTTCTACTGTTCGTTGGTGAATTAGGTTTTATACGATGAGGCTATAGTACACCGAGTGTATGCGTTCAATGCAACTTTAATACGGAAAGAAAAAGAGAGTTTTTTTGAAGTAATGTTTTCGTAGCTACTTTTTAGAGACAACGCATAGACAAGTCTTTGTGGTGCGTCGTCGTCTAATGTGCTGAGCTAAAACTTTTGTTTAATTGTTTTGACATTCAAACTTAACTGTTTCAATTTTGGAATTTTGGGCTTTTACGAAACTACACGGTGACCTTCTCAATGATGTCGTGTCATAACTTCTTACGATCAAAATAAAAGAGCTAACCAAAAGAAAAGAGCTGAACTAAATTGATTAAGTTTTTAGGAGCCCAAAAAGAACGGGCCCTATATCGTGTAATATTCCTAGTTTGATAACCATCCTTGGAAGAATGTTTCTTTTTTGATTTGGGTATTATTTCAGATTTGTTAATATGTTAACTCTAGTTCAAATGTGATCAGTACTTACAAATTTGATTGGATATATCCATTCCAAGCTATTGGAAGGTGTTTTTTTTGACAATTTTAGATCTTTTTGAATGGTTTTTGGTGCTGCATTCGGTCACGGTTTTCAAGCTTTTGTGGTTGCTGGTTTGGAATTTATAACTGACCGACTGTTAATGTGTCTGCAGGTCTGGCATTACTAAAGAATGGAGACAGACAGTGGTTCTTTTTCAGTCCGAGGGACAGGAAGTATCCACATGGATCTAGGTCTAACCGGGCAACAAAACAAGGTTACTGGAAGGCCACTGGAAAGGATCGTGCAATTACCTGCAATTCCAGGAATGTCGGTAACAAAAAGACTTTGGTTTTCTACAGGGGTCGTGCACCTTCTGGAGCTCGAACTGATTGGGTTATGCATGAGTATACTTTGGAAGAAGATGAGTTAAAGAGGTGTCAGAATGTGCAAGATTACTATGCGATTTACAAAGTCTTTAAGAAGAGCGGGCCTGGTCCTAAGAATGGTGAGCAGTATGGAGCTCCCTTTAGGGAGGAAGATTGGGTTGATGAAGAGGGCGAAGACATTATTCGAACTGATGGGAAGGTCAGTGATGTTCCACTTGTGACCAAGGGTTCAGTTGACTACAGTTGCGGAACTGCCCGGGTGGATGCTTCAGTTGATGAGCGTGCACCTCAGCCTTTGACAGTTGAAGACTTTCTGTCTCCTTTGTCAGTGAGTAATTTTAGCGGGGTTGTGGATCATGTAGCTGAAAAACCTGCTCCACAATCAGCGTATGTTGATGATTTTGAGGAGACTCCGTCTCCAGAAAGTTGTAGAACTGCCCTGGTTGATCCACTAGTGGGGGACTTTCTTGGGACCGTACAGCATGTGGTTGATGAGCCTGTACCTGTGCCAGGGGGTATTGATAATGTTGGACAAGCCTGTAGAACTGCCATGGTGGATCCCTCAGTGAGCAACTATAATGCACAGCGTGTGGTTGAGCCCGTTCCTCAGCCTGTGGACTTTGAGGACTTTGAGGAGGCTTTGCGTATGGTAGGTTTTTCTTTCATCCCTCATGTTCTGTAGTGTTTACAGTTTATTTCCTCCATTTTTCAATGCTGTCTCAACTGCTCTTCTTCTCTTTTTCTTTTTTATTCTCATTACTTTCTGGTGTGAAGTAACTGGAGTTTGTCATGCAATCTTAGTTCTTTATCAAATTTATATGATGTGAGCTTTGACTGACCTTTGTGTTGTCTTCATTGCAGTTCATGGCTGAAGAACTAAATCAAAGCACTGTGAATGATGGGTCATTTGGCGAAGTTGTTCCCCCAGAGCCATGTACAACATACGCTCAGAGCATGCAGCAGAATGATTGGACTCCTGTATCACAGAATGGTTTCCCTAGGGCACTTTTTGATACGAGACAGTCCACTCCTTCTGGATCACAGAGTTCAAATTTGGCTGAGAATTTTGGCTTTAGTTCATTTGAGCTGCAACAGAATGTTACTGATGATGGCTTCCTCGAGATGGATGATCTTGGTACAGAACCTATTTCCAGTGCCAATAATGTTCTACTTCCACCCCACTCCGGTGACAGCTTGCAGGAGACCTTACGGATGACGGAGGATGGTAATTTGAGAGAATTTGATACGTACTTTGATGCCGATTCTTTTCTTCGTAATTCGGCGCCTGTCGATCAGGATATACTTCCCTTACCAGATACTGGTAACACTTTTGGGGATCAGTTTTGGAACTATGATGCAAATACCAGTTTCCCCATCTTTCGACAACCAGTTCAGGGTTCTGTGCCCTTGCCAACTACAGGTACTTACTTGCAGTTTCTATGCTGATACCTCAACTCGCCCTCAGCTGGAGCCCTGTTCAGCTGCTCTATATCTTTCGTCTACAATATTATTTAGCACAAGCTGAAGTGTTTTTATCTTTCATCACTTCTGAGCTGCAGCCGCGATGATCAATCTTGGATCTTTGTTGATCGTCCGCATTTTTGTTTCTTTTCATCAGATAGCATTTCTTTGTAGTTTCATTTATTTGGCTGTATTTTATTTTTAATTTTGCTGAATGGAGAAAGGCGGGAAGGGAATCCTGTTGTGTTTGGCTTTGAGGGGGCAGCCCTGTCCCTATCCCAGCTAGGAGAGCTCGCCAATCTCATCCAAGGTATTGATGATTGTTTGCTAATATCGGAGTTTTTGGGCATGTTCAGGTGTTGAAAATACAGGAGCTTCAAGTATCAATGCTGACTTGAATCAGAACCACAGTGGCAATGGGGCTGAGGACTCTCAAACTTGGTTCTCTTCCACTCTGTGGTCGTTTGTGGAATCCATACCTGCTGCTCCTGCATCAGCCGCTGAGAGTGCTTTGATGAACAAGACGTTTCAGAGGATGTCTAGTTTTCGTAAATTAAAAGTTAATGCCAAAAGCAGCATTGCTGCTGCCTCAGGTAGTGTTAGTAAGCCTGCTAAAGCAGGTGGAGGAGGCGGGGTAAAAGGGTTGTTTCTTTTTTCTACTTTTATTGCCTTGTTTGCTTTGTTTTGTGTGGTTATCGGCTCCAATGTTAGTTCGTGTACCAAATCACATTGCCATATGAACTTGTAGTACATTTTGTAGGAGCCTGATTACCAAAATATTATGTAAATGATATACATTTGAATATATCGGTAATCGGAGTGAGTAAATAATTATTGATTATTCAGCGTTGTTAGCTGAATGAGGAAGCTTTATCCAATTGTTATCAATTTGTGAGGTTCATCTTGTACGGAGTAGTTGTCAGCAAATATTTGCCCCATGAGTCTAGACTCACTCCTCAAAATTGGTGTATTAAAGAGCTGATCTTTCATGAGCAGTAGGCGACTTAAAGTTTCAGCATCGGAGGATTCATACATGATACATGAAACTTACAATCAAGGGAAACAACTTGGTCAATCCTATGAAACAACTAATATCTTTTTTTTCTTAAAGTGGGTGACTCGGTGAGACTCGAACCCCGGCATCCCGGCAGTTCAAGGGAGCACTTCGCCATCTCGGCTTGGTGCTCCACCTCATGAAACAACTAATATGTAACACGGGCAAGATGGATAGGCTGATTGCAGGATGTAACACATAGTAGTAATTAGTTTTATGCTTTTCGAACTGGAAACATTGTTACTCTCTTTCAATGGCAATCTTTTACTCAATAGTTCAGATATTTTCTGCTGTATAGTCTGTTGAGAGGCATTGTAGTTACACATGTTCGTTACAGATCGCATCTGAGTTTGTTAGTTGCTCTTCTCTGTTCTTTTTCTCTGAAGGCTCTAGAGCTGTATGGAAATTCTTATTTATCGGAAGACGAAGTATATGTAATATGTATTTTCAGCAATCTGGCAGTGAGAGAGTATAAACAGTAGCTCCCATTTCTTTTAGCAGTGTATATCAGTGTAAACATAATGAATTATGTTCCAGGTTTCCAAACTCAAAACTGACATTTTCAAAACAAATTATAGTAATTGGCGGTAACAGGAACCTCCAAATTATATTGCACAACAACAATAACATAACCTTAATCAGTTAATCTCATAAATAATTGGGATCAACACTATTTTACAAATGAAAAAAAAAAAACAAAGCCAATGCTGCTATACAGATATGTTGTGTACAATTCAAATGTACTCCTAAGATCAGAGAGTATCAAACTATCAACAGAGGAAGCTAAATTTTTCTAAGAAGTGACTAGAAGTAGAATGAGAAGTCAAATTTCATCTGGCAACCTTACTCCATAAAATTATCCAATTAATCTGAGAGAACTTCTGCATCATGCTAATTAATCCCCTAACAGCGGTGCAACGGATGCGACAGAGAAAGAGCGGAGTGATGTCGCTACAGGAGCTCTTTTCACCTTGTGCAGTACACATGCTTGATAGAATCACGACTGATGAGACAAACACCCCCAAGAAGTCGCAAGGGTATTAACGGGCTTGCAGCCTTGGAGTTTTATGCACCAATGGTTGATACAATCTCAATCTGAAGGTCAACAATGAGGAAGTCTGGGAAGTTATTTAAGCTGATCTGACATTTCTTCCTCCATTTCAGACGAGATCCTTTGCCATGGTCCTCTCTTTGTTGCTAACCCAATAGCACAAATATCCGAGTGACGAGAGCAGACAATCGGAACAGAGAAATCATGTCAAATTAATTCTAAAAACATAAGTGTGTGTTCAACTGTTCGACTAAATATTCGTAAAGTTCTGAATCTTAAAGTCTCAACAGAATGCAGATCTAACAGCAGTATTTCCTCAAGTTATTTTGACAAAAACCCTCAGACTAAATTCGATAGGCCAAGTAGTTGAATTGATGAAGAGATAAAAGAGCAGGTGTTCTTTTTAATGATTGAGAACATTCACCTCCAGCCTCCAGCTGCTACACGCAAGGTCATGAACAGAAACAATCCACTCCACACCCCAGGGTGACCAAAAGCAGGAGCAGCAATAAGCAGAAAACAGATCAAACAAAAGCAGCAGCAACCTGAAATACAAGCATGTCATGTAGTATAACTGGATGAGAAGAACAGAACGGCATATTAAAACATCAAAATTATTCTTGGAGTGATTGCCCAGCACTTCTTTTCTACAGCAGGAACAAAACGTTACCGTGTAGTAGGCAGCATAAAAAAGTCTGAAACTCCATAATAAACGCCATCAAAAACAAACGTGATGGCAACATCGAGCAACAAATTGTAATATAATGTAAATGAGACACCTCAGCTACTTGTCCAGAACAGATTCTGTAGCAATGTTCTTTATTTTTTCGTGGTTTCAATTTTATGCATGATCAAACAAATACATGTAAACTTGTCAGTCCTTCAGTCTTCTCTGCATGGAATCAATTTTAACAGACAAGGCCGCTGTAGGTACCTTTGCCCTACAACTTTTTGAAAAGTTAAAGCTGATGAAACAAAAAAATAGTTTTGCAAATCCCAAGAGAAGGTAATGAGCAAAGCGTTGCTGAACTAGACAAACAAATGTAGAGTCCAGATACTGCAGCCATACCAAAACACCAGACCAAGCAACATTCAGAACTTGAGGATCTGAAGTAAATAAGCTCACAAGTACTCCATAACAGAGGAACAAAACAATTGCCAAAATTATTCCCATGGCTAAACCAACCTGGACACAAAAGCAGTAACACAAACGATAATAAATCACTAGTAGAGGCGTTACCAGGAAGAGACGAGAAATTAAATTGACTGACTGAGGGGAGAAGAGATGTAAGATAATAGTTCTAACCTGTAACCTGCAGCACCCTGTAAACAACTTGGAGTGCCTGTTTATAACTACCCTGGGAATAATCACCAGCAAGAAGAGCCTGTTTGTATCACATGAGATGGAAGATCCAAAATCCGACCAATCAATAGTAGGTCTAAAAAGCAATATTCATATGCAGCATATCTTTATTGCGGGTCATGTGGCACCTCATCACCAATCTGAGAGTAATCCACTTCTCCATGAAACTTCACTCAGCAACCACTTCAAAGTCAGAACTTTAATTCGGACTCGAATAGCTGTGATCTATCGGTGGAAGACCCTGATGGCAAAACCCCGGGTTCAAGATGAAAAAAATGTTATACTAATTAGTCTTATGTTATGTGACAAACTGCAACATTACTAAGCCCTTCAAGGAAGGACTTAGAAAGCTTCCAATAGGCAGATGGGGATGGAAGAAAATAATGAACACTTAAAAATCATTAACTTGAGCATAAGCTTACGCAAGGATATATGAATCAGCTTAACTTTGAGTTGTTACCAAGTTTATCTTTGATAGCACTTGTCTAATATTTACTAAGAGATTATATCAATCTGCTTCCATAAGCTGTTTTCTACTTCTCTGTTCTTTCTTTCTTCCATTCATTTTTTTTTAGTTGGTGACAATTATACAACATACAAGTACTTCTTATTTTCTTAACCTTCACTTCTACTGAGCACAGTAATGTATAATCAGTGGACATCATGGAGAATGAAATATGAGACTATACCAACTTAGCTATGCACTTCTGAGCAAAGCTTGAGCGATATAAGGTAAATTAACAAGCAACTTTCAAATTTCTATTGGTCCTGTAATATTTTTTTAGGACATCTCATATTTTTTTCCTCACAACAAATGATTGCAACCCAGGACGGACGAAGGATTGTAATTGACAAGAGACTAGGCTCCCACACTTCATTTCTACTATTTTGGAGAAGAAAAAAAGAGTTTCGAGAAGGGAGCTGTGTTAACTGCCCAGCAAGTGCTAAAGCATCTGTCAGCAGCGATAATAATCAAACTTTGCCACAAGTAACACACAGATTCAACAGGTTCAGAAAAATATCTCAAACGTGCACAATACAGTAATACACAGTCAAATGATTAATTCTTCCAATCTAATTCACTGAATTGTACCTCTGGTCACAATCCGGACCTTACCTACAAAAAGTAGAGAATTTTAAGCCATTTAGAATGAAGTTCGGAGAGCAAGACATCTACCAAATGACAATCAGAAATTGCCCACCTTAGCCAATTTTAAGCAAGCAGTATTAGGGGCCATTTGAACTTGTTTACAGCAATGTCTAGGGTTCTGTTTCAGCTTAAATTTTTTCTCTTTCATTATTTGTTTTTAAGAAACCAACTTGAACTAGTGGAGAAAAGGGCAGTATAGCGATAATGAGACCCCTTCCCAATAAAAAAACAAGAAAAGGTAAAATGTATTCTCAACAATGCATGAAGTAAAACCATTAAATAAAAGGTTTACAATCATGCAAGGGAGAAGGATCGAAAAAAATTCCTAATTCTATTTCTTGGTTATATTATACATATAATCCTACATAGTTAAAGGTGAAAAAACTTGAATTAGCCTTGATAACTTCTTGTGAGATCAAACATTGATGTTGGATAATAAGCTTAATAACTTCAAATTGAGCTTCCATGAGGTCATTTCGGCACCACAAAGAAAAAAAAAAACTACTGCTTTGGTGGACTGTTACACAAAGGAGGCAACAAGACAAGGGGGAACATGGTTTCCTGGAGGTGGCCTCATTCATAGTGGGGAAAGTCTTTGATTTTTTACTACTATCTTTCTCTCTTTTGTTCTAAATAATAGTTAGATTATGAATATTATTTTCAGTACTAACTGCTCGGTGTGACGTATATTTTCCCTTCATCAACACAAAGCTAAGCTCTGACAAACATGGAACACATAATCCAAAAGGTAATAACAGACACCATAAAATAAAATAAAATAAAATAAAGACAAAAAAATTCTCATAGATAAACTAAAGGTTTTCAATCACTGCACACTAGAAAGATTCAAAATTTCCTAATTCTCATTCTTAGCAACACATATACATATACAATAGCAAAAAGGTCAATACTCAAAAGTTGAATTAGCAGAAATTAACACAAAAGCCAAGCTCAAATATAGAATAAAATAATCCAAACTGTAACAACATGAAACAAGAAACAAAACCCCAGAGAAGAACTTCTCTTTATGAAGGGAAAAACAAAACGAGAATACCCAAAAGAAGTGAAGAACCCATTGCAGTTGGCAGGCATAGGCAAAGCAGACAGATAAATGAGACAATCACTCAAATTTTCACACAATTACACTCTTCAGCCAAAAGGGTATACGAATATCGGAATATTACTCATTAGAGCACATCAACAAACTAAAGTTGGTGGATTTTGCAGAAAACAGAGCATAGGAGTGACTAACAAGCTATTGTAGTAAGTGGGCACAAGCTGAAATAGAGGTTGGCAATGAAATGGAGAGAGAGAGAGAGTGGAGTTTAGGTTGCTTAAATATACAGAGCATTAGCGCGGAAGTTTGTAGCAGCAGAAGTTGTTCAGTTTGAGCTGAGTGTTGTACTTAAGTTGGTTTGTTAAGAGTCACTTAGAGAAAGCCAACGTATATATATGGATTTTTCTTTTTTTAGATGAAAAATGTATATTTATGGATTTAAATGAAAATCAAATTGTTTTTTTTTATTTGTTCTATTTGATACAAACATTTTAATTTTTTAAGTTAACAAAAAAAAAACACAAAAATCATATGAACCCGTCATTAATGACCCATCCTAACCAATATGAAAGGATTACATACATTTTTCTCAAGAATTTTTTTTATCTTTTTCTTGCAATAGATTTTGTTTTAGGTTAGTAAATAACTAAATATTGTGTCCCTCGAACTGACCGGCCTAGTTAGAAGTTAGAAGGCATATATGTGAAGTGTGGGGGTAAAAGTTCGACATCTCTGTATAGAAGAGTAATAGCGAGGTTATAACTACAAATAGTCAATAGATTACAAGATTTCAAAATCATGTAATTGTATTAAACGGATTAAATTTAAGAAAAAAGAAACATGGTTTATTTATTCCCTTCAAATCATTACAAGCACAATACAAATCCTGTGAGAAAATAGTAAAGCTAAGCATGTTTGTATGTGTATATCGAATATGTAGACATGTATCTATAATAGCCTAATAAATTTTCTTTGTCATGATTCTTGGAATGCATTTGTTGAAAGTTGAAAGCCAATTTGCTAAGATTTTGCAAATTTAATTTCTCTCTGCTCATGCTAGACCATCTACGCAACTTGTTGTCCAACTGTTCCTGTGTTTCAATGCATAAGTTGAAATAATCATTAGTAATAGCTTGTTGACTGATGTGATCAGTTGATCACTACTCACTTACACACCAAGTTTAGATTACCATTATAATAGATCATAATATTTATAAACTTATTCCTTTAGGCCTCGTTCGGGTTTACTGTGTATTTTCAATTTTTGGTTTTCAAATATTTTCAACTTGGTGATAATGAAGTTATTTTAAAATTTTCGAAAAATTAGAACTGGAAACTCAAAATCATCCACCTTAGTTTTCTAATTTATTTAGCTTATATGGTTTTAATTCAATTCAAGGGGTTTTAGATCACTTTAATTAAATGAATATATTTGTTTAATCAAATGAGATACTCTAGGTGTGCACAATAATATTTATATGACCACAGAACAATGTATTAAAGATAACAAAAAGCATACTTACTGATGTATTTCTTTTGCACTTGGTCTGTAATCACTTGTTTGAGAAAGCATCGGCTTCAACCATGGATCATCCTTTACATTGCACAAAAACAAGCTCTCCACACAATAATCCACATAATATATTTCTTGACTATTGCTAAACATTAGCGTACAATTTAGTTCACCGGCCTCAATGTAATAAACAGATTGCCCCTGGACACTGACAAATAACACGCCGCAACGGTCCTCAAGGTAGAGTACCCGTAAGGTTAATAATGAAGTGTATAATATAGGATAAAGTTGCCCTGGGTTTCCTTTAAATGGAAATGAATACAATTTTTTCCAAGACTCTACTCCACTAGAAGCATCCTTCTCCATCACCCATATGCGAATAGTTGCTTCAATAGTAATATCGAATATTGCCAGTGAATCGCCATACACAAAATGAAAAGACGCGCTTGAGAAAAGAGGCAAGGACATTAGTTTGAAGACTTCACGCTCAAAGTCAAACGACATAACGTGATTGATAAAAACATTATTTTCCCAAACAACACCTTTCCAATAGACCGATCTTTCAGTGAAAATAACTTGTTGGGTCTCTAAATGAAAGTTTTGCACTTCGTGAATATTGTCTATCTTAATGGTCCTCCAAGAACTTGTACTCAAAGTATAAACTTGTATTGAAGAAATTGTCACCATGTCATAGTTTTGAATTGCCACACAACTTTAAAATCATTGGCCAAAGAATCGAACCCTAGGGCGTAATCAATAACTTGGACAATACGACTATGGTTACAAGCACATGGACTTGGAGAAAGTTTAACCATTTTTTTAATAGATGGGTTCAACAATATGTATGTATCGTTAATATTCAACAATACCACTCCATTTACACATCCTAATACTTTGATACTATGTTTACCGAGGATTTGAACTAGTTCCATTTTGTGGAAATATGCAATGCCAGATCTACTAGTAAAAACGGTGCCAAATTGAAACTTTTCTAAACTTAATATATACCTCTGCTCATTGCGAGTTTTATAGAGATGAAATTGCTTGGAGATGAAGTTACGATCCTCAATAATATTTCTCCACGATCTCGAGACGCTCTTAAATCTTGTTAGAGTTTTAGTAGGGAGTCTCACAAGTATTTCCACCACCAACTCGATATGCAGGTCATTCGTAGAAGATTTTATGTTTGATCTATTGGTTTTTGTAAACATCTTCTCGGTAACCTTGGGAGAAAATAATTTGAGCTGTTGATTGAGTAATGAGAAGTGGCTTAAAGACTCGAAGGATGCTTGCCATTATCATTAACCATGCTCACCTAAGACCCTAGAATATGTTTCCTTTTAAAAAAAGATAATTTATTTCCTTATTTTTGTCGATACGATACGTTACTTTTTTCATCCTTCCAAATGTCAATGTTTTACGTTTTCATATGTGAGAAAACAATGCTAACACTTCAATCCTATGAAAGCATTTAAGTGACATTTTGTTTCACCTACCATCCATTCGAAAGTGCTTTTCCTTTGTATTTTTTTTCTTTTTCTCTCCCCTCCTTCCCCACCACGTCACAAATCTATCATGTACCTATAGGCTTAACAAGACTCAAAAAATGGCCAAAAATAAAAGCTCCAATTTGATTCTTTTGTTTTAAATCAACATGGAGAGTAATTTACACTTCATTTAATTTTGGTCATGATGGAGATATTAGATGGTGAAAATAAGAAGAGTGTGAAAGAGAATCACTTTTGAGGACAAGTTAGACCAACCATATTTTCGCACCTACGCACGCACCAGTGCATTCGAGCCTCTGCTCCAGACATGCCCAAACCATCGCAACTTGATCTCTCGCATCTTATAACTCACTAATAACTCGTGAGAGTGTATAATTTTCCCTTTTTTTTTCCATCAATTTTTTTCCCTTTTTCATTGAAATGGCAAGGGGACCCATCCTATGCACATCCAGACCCTTAAAAGGCCTATAACAAATCCTTTCTCCGGCCCATCATTCCAACACCCATCTTCAAATTGGGCCAAATCCTCAAAACTCTTAATCCACAGTCCACACACACACAGACACAACAGAAAGAAACCCCAACAGAAAAACACAACACAACACAACACAACACAACACAACAACAAACACAAAATCTCTCTGTGTTTCTCTTTTCCCTTCTTTTCCATTCCACTCTCTCTCCAAAACCTTCAAGACAGACTCCTCTCTCTCTCCTCCTCTTCCCTCTCACCACCCACCACAACCAACACCACAACCACCGTCATCCAAGTAGATCTACACACTCTCTACAACCCACCCTCATTTCTTTTACCACACTCCCTTTTTCTCTGATATGACTCTTTCACCCTTCCCTCTCCCTTTTGTTTTAGCTAGAAAGAACAAAAGAACCTTGTGAATAAATATTAAAAGAAAAGGTAAATAAATGGGGTCTAAGGGTCCCCGGTCTAAGCTCGACCATGAGCCCCGCCCTCGCCGCCCTAAGGTGTCCCTTCTCTCTCTTTTCTCTCTTTTTTTTTTTTTACTCAACGCATGCTTTTCTTTCTTTCTTCTTTTTTTCTATTGTTTTTTACATTTTATGTTAAAGTTTAATGATGTTTTAGAATGTGGTGTTTCATAGGACTGTTTTAGAGTGTTTTTTTTTTTTTAAAATTATAAATCTTTTTGATTTGAGCTCACGTGAATTGTGAAATGAGTCACGTGGCTAGTAAGCTAATGGCCTAATAGTATATGGAAATATATTTGCATAATTGCAGTTGAGGTTTAATGATTCATAGAGAAAGAGAATTCAGTAGCTTAAGTTAAGGTATGTGGGCCCCACATTTTTTTTTTGTGGGGCTGTGTAAGTTTCTTTGGTTTTGGTTAGTAGGGTATGTTTTTGTTAGCTAGGGTTTGTGTATAGTTTGAAGACGCGTAAAGGAGAATAGACGGAGGATTGGGGTGACGGGCCTGTTGTCCAGTTGTTGTATGTATGATTTGAAGATTCTATTAAGGATTGGAGAATTACGATAATGTTCAAGTTGAAGCTGCTTAGGGATGGATGAAATTGTTTGGGACATGCGCCACTTGGGAAGTGCTATATGAGGCGAATTGCTGAATTAAGGAATGGTGACGACATGCGAGTTGAGATAAAAGGGGGTAGGTAATGCTAATGTATGTGGAGTATGATATATGGGTTGATGGATTAATAGCACTTGACAAAGGGGTAATGGAGACAGTATTCTGTTGTGGGAGGTGGAGTGATGAGGCTTCTGCATGTAGTGCTTCTTGACAAAGGTAATTGGAGTGAAAGAATGCTTCTTGAGTTGAGTGTTTTGGGATGAACTCAGTTTTTCTAAGTGAATTGCGCAGTTGCCGCTTGAGATTAGTAATGGAAGGAAATGAACAAAGAGTATGGAGGTACCAGTTGGCCTGGTAAAGAGCTAATCGGTGCACAAGCAATCCATCTCCCTTTCCTTTACCAGAGCAATCCGAACACCAGCAAGTCTACCACCATCAACCCCTCTCCCCGGCTCCATTCCCCACCCTCCTTATTTTTTCAAGGGAATACCAGTTGGGCCTGATCAATATCTTAAGTTTGATGAAGAATTTCCTTTGGTGCATCTAAGGCAGATTGTGGGTTGGGGGTGATTGCTGATGGAGGTGTTTGAGGGTGTTTCAGATAATTTGTATCAACGGAAGTCTCATCTTGACGTAGAGGTGATTTTTGAAAGCATGCTGTTTTAGAGGATCACTTGGTCCTCCTGCAATGTTATGGACTGATAAGCTTTTAATTCATACTCTTCACTGCACGGAAAACTTCAAGCCAAGTTATTCTTTGCGGAAATTGTTTATTGAACCTTCATGTAGTTGTCGATCACGACCTATCAATTGTGGAATTAAATCTGATCAGCACATTCACAGATAAATTGTTAGCTCTTGGGATAGCTTGTGGTTGATAGCTGATCTTATCTGCCTTCGAGAAGATGCTTATATCTAAGATAGAGTCCTAATTTGCACACCATAAATACTATTATGTTTTTTGACAAAGGAATTGGTCTAACTTGTAATTGTTCTTTTAGGAGGACGGCTTGTCCTCCATATCCATCAATGAAATTTTTTCTTATCTACAAATAAATACTGTTGTGTTCAGCATTCGCCCATTTTTTTCCTTCTACTCTTTTTACACCAAAAAAGGAAATGAGGCGGATTGCTCTGGTAAAGAGCTAATCGGTGCACAAGCAATATAAGATCAGGCCGATGTAAGTCAATGCCTTTGACTTCCATTCACTATCCACAAACAGAAGTCACTACTCAGTACTCAATATTAACATACAAAAATGTTAGAAAAAAGAAGAGAGGAGACTTGAGGATTACATATTCAATCAACTCATGTATTGAGGCCTATGATCACATCTATGCCACGCCTGGCATGTCTTGACCGATTAAGGAGGAACTATGGCAGGGGAATAGATAGGGGAGGAAAGGTCACTGGAGTTAATGATTACTGGATGCCTTTTTTTAGGGAGCCTGGGACTGGGAGAGAGAGCAAGAAAGGTTTGGGGGAAATTGAAGGGTTTGGGGGAAATTGAAGGGATTGTGGGACTGTACTTGAAGGGAAAGAAAAGTGAGCTCTTGAGTCTTGATAATTGAGAAAGTCAGAGAGGGGTGATGGGATAGCGAGGGGGAGGGGAAACATGAGAGATAGTTTGAGGTGGAATAACGAAGAAAATTGTGGAAAACTGGGGTATTTGATGGAGGGTAATATAGCACAACAATTTTTATTGTGTTGAAATTAGGGCTCAAGATAAATGGCTGTGAGTTCGTGCAATCTGCAGTTCCTAAATTATTGCTCATTCTTCTAATATCATTTGATGGACTGAAAGAACGGGCAGAATGCAGTAGCGGAAGTTTTTGCATGCACTTTGTACCAGGTGCAAAGAAAGTGCTTCTTATAAGAAGTTCTTTTTTTCCTCTGTCAAACTGTCCGCATCACCTTATGCCCCAACTTGGAGGGGGACTGCCCTTCTTTTGTGAGTCAAATTGCTAGTGTCATGAAGTGGGATCATGGTGACATACACACTCCGGAATCTATTGCGTCACTGTTGTGACCACTGACAATATGTCATTACAATTCTTTTCAGTTGCAGAACAAAGTAAAATGACCGGACTTTGGTGACAGGTGGTAGGCCCCGCTGTTTTATGCATGATCGAATATCTATTGCATCAATTAGACTAGATTACCATATCATCACCTGTTTTCAACTGTATACCTAGTCTCAAATGCTGCGTAGTTGTAATTTATGAGATAAATACACCTGCATAGCTGGGATCGTGGATTGTTAGGGTCATGCTCCAGTTTTCCTTTTGCTATTGGTGCACTTATGCTGTCCACTGCAGTGTATTTGTGTGTCTGAAAGGGCGATCCCTGAGTTGTTCTCTCATGTGGTTTCTTTAAATATTTTCTTTATACATGGGATGTTGTTTTCCTCCTCTTTATTTTCTTATCCAACTTCTAATGTCAGTTAAGGGTCAAAGTTTCGTAAGGGCCCTGGGCTTTTAGGTGCTTTTTCACATTAGAAAAGCTGAATTCAAACTACAGGCATCAGGCGAGGAGGTCAGGGTGCAGATTATCCATAAATATGTGTCATGAGCTGTAAAGGGGTGAAACAGCGTAGTGCTTGTTTCTGTACGTCCATGTTTTTTGGTCCTTCAGTTGGCTTTGGTGGTTGTGTGGTGGACTGGTGGGCATGTATTGCCACAGTTCGAAAAACTTGCGGGTGTGACATGTTCATCTGGTCCCAAAACCAATACTTTGGCGCATCTGGCTTGACCGCTTGATAAGAATTTCCATGTTTTCTCTTGGGTTTGGGATTCACTAAATTATTTGGTAAAACACACTTTTCTTAGCTTCTCCCGGGGCAGCACAGCCTGGCTTACATATGTGTACCAGTTTCATCTGTTTCTTCTTGAGGAGTAGGACATGCCGTTTGTTTTGTAGTTTTTGATAGGCTAATTAAACGTTTTCACAACCAGCAATAGATGGGACTTAGGGGCAATGGGCAACCGAAATGAAAATTAGAGATTAACGGTGTTCTGTTCAGGTATGCCGTATGCCTAGTTATATCCTAGTGCGGGAATGGGCGATGGGAGCAACATTTTATTTTCTTGAGTGACTGGTTTGCAATTTTATCATATTCAGTAATTCAGCTACTTGGACACCCTCTGAAATGTGTTTCCAGATGGCACAAGGCATACCTACTACCAAGACACAGTAGGGTCTTTGATTCCTTGTCGCTTGAGACATGCCTTATTATTGTTGTTGTTGTTGTGGACAAGTTTTTTTTTGGGGGGTGGGGGTGGGGGATTGGGTACCAGTGGAGTCCTTAGCTTCCTTAACAAGTTTTTTTTTGGGGTGGGGGATGGGGTTTGGGCTGACGTCTTGGTCTCTAAAGCTTTTTTTTTTATGGTTTACCAATTAATTTTATTTATCTGTAAAAATATCAATGTTGTGCGCCTTGCCCATTGAGGTGCCTTTTTGGCCTTGGTGTGCCTAGGTCTAGAGGCGCAATGGCCAGAGCCTGGGGACCAGGTTTTAAAAAGTTCCCCAATATCATCAGGGGTCATGACTGTTTTCTTGGAATGTACTACAGTTTTCATTTATATTCTAATGTTACCTTTACTGTATACCACAGGCGCTGGAAGTTCCTAGGGAGCCACGACGTCCTAAAACCCACTGGGACCATGTACTGGAGGAGATGATTTGGTTGTCAAAGGTGATGATATGTTGTATATTTTGTTGACTGTTGTCTCATGGTATCATGCTTTGGTTATACAACCTCGTATTTCTCTTGCATAGTGTTCACTTTTAAATTGAGCTTATAGAATGACCTGCACCATAAACTATGTTTTGATAGGACTTTGAGGCAGAGAGAAAATGGAAGTTAGCACAGGCAAAGAAGGTTGCTTTACGAGCTAGCAGGGGCATGCTGGATCAGGCAACGAGAGGAGAACGGCGACTGAAGGTTCCACTGTTAGATTTATTGTTAACTATTTTACTTGTTCCTAATTGAAAAGACGGATCATTAGTCATTGATGTCAACAAAATAGGTTGTTTTTCTTATATTTCTTGCTTATAAAATGGATAGCCCATCCTTGAATAACATAGATTCACTTGTGCTGATGAACAACATCTTCCGCTCATATGTCTTGAACGGAGATTTTTGGCCTTTGGTATCCTGCTGAGTTTAACTGTCTCATTTCATGAAACAGGAAGAAGAGCAGAGGATGAGAAAAGTTGCCTTGAATATCTCGAAAGATGTGAAGAAGTTCTGGACAAAAATTGATAAGCTGGCATGTTTCCTTTTTCCTGTATCATTTCTGGTCCCAATATTTCCGCTTTAGCATTGAGTTCTCTGACTACAGTTTATTATATTGTTTGAAAACGGATATCCAGGTGCATTACAAGCACCAGCTGGAACTTGATGATAAAAAGAAGAAGGCTCTTGATAAACAGCTAGAATATCTCTTGGGTCAAACTGAAAGGTTGTTTCTCTTTTACTATGGATTGGTTTGCTTATACCTATATATAAAGATTGATGGTGTGTTCTGGGTTATTGAGTGATTTATTTGATGAATGGAACAGGTATTCTACTATGCTAGCTGAAAACCTTTTAGGAGGGCCAAATTCATGTGCGTTGGCGCAGCCATCTTCTCAGGAAAACACTTTATACTCTCAGCAGATGGAAAGTAATGGAGCGCTAGCTGATGGATCAACAGAATTGTGTGCTGGTAAGTGGCATCTTGCAATGAGTTTCCATTGATATTCTGTATACACGGCTTCAATGTTTGATAATGAGGTGATTCCTCCATACAGAAGCTAAATTAGACCCAGAGATCCTGACAGGAACAGATGAGGGCGAAGGTGATTGCATTGTTCAGTCCGGGCATGAGTCGGTGAGCTTTTCTTTCCTTTTTACCCTTTCATGGTATTTTCTTGTAAGTAGTCATGTGCCCTGACTTTAAGTTCCATATTATCATGGGAGTCTAGACTCTGATACAGAGGTTGTTAAAATTAGCTTTGAAGAATTTGTCTTTCTTCACAATGGGTGATGTCTTGAGCAGAATTTTGTTGAGTGCTAGAGATGGGTTCCTCCAAGATGAGATGAGTGATGAATTTATGATTTAAAATCATGAATTGCAAAGTCTTGCAATTTATCCTTGCTGCTGCTTAACCTTCAGCGAGATGTTTGATAATTTGTTTGGATTGATTTGAACCAGCCTTTATCGATTTCTTTATATGATAGGAAAATCAGGTCTCGTAAGCCCTATTTGGCTCACCAATCTGTTAGGTTGGGTTGAGTTGTGACATCTGACAACCCAACCCTTGAGTGGTGGGTTGAGACAACCCAAGTGGTGGTTGTTTGGTTGGGGACTTGGAGGTGAAGGGTGTAGTTTGAAGAGGAGAATAAGAACAAATTGGGTTGGAGGAAAGAATGTAGGGGTTGAAGGAAAACATGGTGGTGATCGGCGGGAAGCCGGGAACGTTATGGTGGCTAGAGGGAGGCGGGGAGGTGGATGGAGGAGCGTTGCATGGCCGGAGATTGTGGAAGGATGGTGAGAGACTGTAGGAAGGTGGCAGATGTCAATGGCAACGTGGTGGTCGACGACAAGGCGCACGATGATGATTGGGGGACTCCCGTCAGGCGAGGTGGCTGCCAGAGATGGTGTGAAGTGGTGGAGGTGAAGGGAGGATGGAGGAGTGAGAGTGACAGTAGGCTTCTGGGGGTAGGGTTGAGTTACTTCACAAGAACCCCCTGGGTCTGGGTTGAGTCAACCCAAAGCCCTAAATTAAATGAACCAAACGGGCCCTTACAATCTGATTTATCTGGTTGCAATATTATTTCTGTCCTCAGCTGGCGTTGTTCTCTTTTTTACAAAAATGTTGTATAGTATTGTTTCTGCTACTTCATAGTTTCATAGATGTGAGACACCTTGGATTTCTTCCTTTCCATATTTTTTCTTATCCCTCCGTCTTCTGCAGATTCTTTATTTTACATTTTAGGCTGGCACCAATTATCAATTGTCTTGTTTAACTGAGCCTGAAACCTTTTCTTTCAGAGCCACATGTTGTTGTAGCTTTGCTCAAAATAGCTTTCGAATCTTCAATGACATCACATTCCCTATATTTTTTGTGTCATTGTGGCAATTAACCTCATACATCCCTTCTTGTTGCACGGCCATAAATGATACCTTCTCACTGTGTGATTTTAGGAAGATGACAAGCAGACCACTGAAAAGGATGAAGCTCAGACTGAAGAAGAAAGGTTGGAAAAATTGGCTGTCATTCAAAACGAAGTAGACGTACCCCTCAAGAAGCTGCTGAAATGTCACTTTGTGAGCAAAGGTGAAGAGTAGGAAGTTGTAGAAAAGTTCTTGTTGGTTACTTAGGACTGGCTTCCATGCTCTTTCCTTGTGCATGATTGGGTCTTGCAAAAGTTCTTAATGATTCTCTCTCCTTCTTCTTTTCTTAGCCAACGGAGAAAGTAGCCCAAAGCTGTGCGGTTCTATAGAGGAATCTGATGAGGGCGTTGATCCTAATCATAGTAAGTTGTTGACATTCTCTTATTCATTCGGACACACTTTCTGTATAATTCATTGGGATTTTTAACTACCTGTTTACAGTGACCAGCAAAGTGATTCAGCAACTTTTGGCGCAATGTGTCAAGTCTTGTGCCAACTTAAGGGTTCATGATTTTTGTTGATGTTTCTCTCTCTTTTTTTTTTTGATACTGTTGCGACAATGGTTGTTGCACTGGACCGACTTGATCTTAGTGAGCGAGACGAGCTGAGAAATTTGTCTTAAATCTGTACAACTTGTGCTTCCTTGGAAAAGAAATGGACACCAACGGTTTTTTGGGGGATTTACGACCATGCATTTGTTTTTTTTTTGAGCTTTATGTTTGTGCAGCCTTCAATGAGGCAGACATATATGTGATTGGGGGTTTTGGGACCTTACATCTTGGGATCACTTGCTTGATATCAACAATAATAGGGGGTCGACAACCTCCTTTGGGTCTTCTCGTATTTTTGGCAGTGGCTTAACTTACGAGCATAGGATTTGGTTTCTTGTGCCCTCCCCCCTTTTTCGGATGTAGATCTCACTTAGGTAAATCTTTTTGGGTGGTGATGTTCAGGAGATTCTTTTTCTCTAGAATTGAAATTCTGCAAAAGGCCAGGTTTGGCTTTGTTTTATCAAAGTGAGAAACACTTACTCAGTACCCTTCAGTCTGAGCTATCTCATTTCACACCGGTTGAATGATATTAGGGTGTATGTGTCTAAGTGTAGCAAGACTGTGAGTCTAGACTTTTTTTGTTCTGTCTGGAGCTATTGCTGGCAGTTTGTATGTTTTGGGAAGGGTAGGGGGTTTCTGTTTGGACTTTGGAGCTAATGCAGGCATTTTTCATGTTTTGGAAGGGGAGGGAAATGTGTTGTTTATGCTGTTGTTTTCATAGATCTGGTGTAGTACCTCCGTCCAGCTTTAATTGTCCACTTGAAAAAATCTATTATTTTGGAAACTCCCTGAAATTACTAAGATACCCTTACTAATAAAACACCCAAACAACCTATTTCCTCATCGTTTCATTCACTCTCTTCCTTATACTAAAAACTTAAGGGGTTAAGGGTAGGATGGGAAGATAAAGAAATTCCATTGTCTATTTTAGATAGTAGACAATTCAATTGTGTTTTATTTATTATTCATTGGTCTATGCGTCCAGCTGAGGCATTGTTGCAGCAGGCTTTTCCTTGTAGGGACGTAGGTCGACCATTTGGAGACCATCCTGTAATAGAGAAGTAGAGACTCACATGACAACTGCTTGTCTAATGGGGTAGCTGATCCTCCACAAATTCACAAAAGCATCTTTCATGTCTTCTTTACTCTCGGTGCTTCGTCCATTGCCGATGATGTTGAAATAGTTTTCTATCTTTCATCTTTGGGTGAATATGGACTAAATCACAATGGCTAATAAAACTTCCGGTACTTCTGGTTTAAGTGAAGTTACGGGAAATCAATACTTCAATGCAGCAACGTATAGGGGCGTTCTCGGAAACAACCTCTCTATTTAAAGTGTTTACTTTAATTAGGCTAAGCCGTAAGGTTGCGTACATCTTGACCCCCGAGCAGTCGAGCACCCCCATTGAATGGGGAATTACACTCGGTTGTTTACACTCAGTGCTGAGGAGAATAGATGGGGGAATTTGCCGACTAAGACCTGTTAAATAACTTGAATGAGTTTGTCTTTTCCAGTAATGTTGTGGGGTGACTTCTTTATTTTTTTTGCAGAAGATGGTATTGACCATCCCCTGGACAGTGCAGATGATGGCAACTTGCTTAAAATTTCTAGTCGACGTTCTGTAAGTTGTATGTGTTTATTTGGGTTTTTCTGTTCTTTGTCAGCCTTTGAGCACTTTGTGATGTAAGCTTATTATTGATTCTAGAGCAAAAGCAATGGCCTTCCAAAGCTGGAAGCCATTGTGTCAAGGTCTGACACTCAGCCATCCAGGAATGTATCAAATGGCCTGGACAATTGTGATGTCTTTAATGTGGACTATGACGTCAATGACGAGCTAGATGAGCTGGTAATGTGGTATCCTTTTTTATTTATTTATATTGGGTGTGTGTCTGTCTGCGTGTGCGTGCGTTTGTGTTTGTGTATGTGCGTCTATTATGGTTTTTGTTTATATTTGTTTCAAGTAATTGGGCTGGTTCTTTTTTTGTGTTATAATTGCAAGGGTGACCTGTTCCCTTGGAACTGGTACACAACTTTGTTGTCTCCCAAGAGAAAGGAATAAGAGAAGTGTCCAAGAAGTTTTTAAAGTTGGTATCATCTTCATGAGGGGGAAAGGGTGGGTAGGTGGCGTGGTATGGGTATATAATACACACAGTGTAATGTTGAAAATTCAAAAGTTTATGATATGCTTGTTGAGGGAGTCTGACCAGCCGTACTTATTGGTGTCTAGAAGTAAAACTTTAGTACATTGATGTTGTATATCTACACGCCAATCTAGTGTCTGCCCTTTTCTTTGGGGTGGGGGCTTTGACGAAGCTCTGCTGATACATCTTGTGTCTTTCAGGTTGATGGTGAATTTGTTGCTGCCACAGTGGAAGAGAAGGTAATTTTCTTTAAATACTGGCAGGATATCTGTAATTCATGACTTCATGTTAGTTGGCAACTTAAAAAACAGTGTCAATTTAGAGAGTTTCAGGGAATAACACTTTGGATTTTATCAATGGTCTGCATAATCTGGTTATTAAAGCTCAATCGATGTTAGGAAAAGTTTTTTCTCATGACAGA
>ONZK01001136.1:15279-32934 GCA_900322385.1 Pharnaceum exiguum | reverse complement strand
GGGGGGGTTGACGAGGTGGACCTGCTGGATTGATATTTCAAAAGTAAACTACTTCAATTATTGTGTTGGTGGTTTTGGTACATATACCTTTGTAACAATATCTTTTTGTGGTCTTGGTCACTTTTGATGCGGGTTACTGGGCCTTAAAGATTCAGTTATAACTGCATAATAGGAAGTGGCTTCCATGATTGACATGGGATAGCGAACTTGTGATGTATTTACTCCTAACTAACCCTGAGGGTAGCTCAGTTGGTAAGACCTTTGAGGTCTATTCCAGTGGGAGGTGTCCCAATTTCGAGTCTTCTCAAGGCCATTGGAGGTTTTCCTTGTAGTTAAGTTTAGGTCCCATGGGATTAGTCAGGTTTGACTGGACACCCTTGTTATATACTCCCTCCGTTCCTAAACTAAGTTCCATCCTTCCTATTTGGGCGTTCCACAACTAAGTTCCACCTTCCTATTTTAGTAAGAAATTTGGTGTGTTCACACTCTCTATTACCACTTTACCCTTCCTATCCCATACCATTCTCCCCACATGCACCTTTTATTATTTTCATTAAAGCTTGAGGGTAAATTGGTCTTATCTCTTCCAAATACACATTTTCTTAAAACTTTTGCATTTGCAAGGGTGGAACTTAGTTTAGGAACGGAGGGAGTATATAAGAGAAAATTGTACATAACTAACTAATGAAACATGACTTTTGTACAGAACTACCTAATGAAAACTTTTTCGTATGGAACTACCTAATAATATGGTCAATTTTGTTAAAGACTACCAAATTACTTGAACTTCCGAAAATGCCCTTACTAAACGTATGTGGCCCTCACATGACCCTTATTTGCACTCCCATTTTCAGCAAACACTACTCACACACCCATTTCCCCTTTTTCTTTTCCTCACTTTTACCTGTTTCTTTCCCTCCCTTGCATTGCTGTTTGTACTCTCTCCTAAACATAACGTCACCAGCTTTCTAAATTATGAAAGACTCATGGCTCTTTATCATCCTAGCTACTAAATTACCCCGTCTTGCTTAACTGGTAGTACTTCTAAACCTTTTCCCTCACCCCTCATCCAGATAAGCAAATAAGACAATCTCGTTGCTGGTATGTATAGTGTTGATTGTATGCCGTTCTCAATCATCTACATCCACAACACCTCAAGAGGAGGGTGCATATCAGTACATAAAATGGTGCTTTCAATCATCCCAAAAGTAGTGTCAACAGTTTCCTTTAACCGATCAATCACCGTACCCATCTGCTCATATCAAGACCAGTCTCTCAAAAAGGATCGAACTCGGAATAATTGCTCTTTACGAGTGATGGACTTACTGCAAATTTCTGCATTTTCAATGCTATTTGCTCTTAAGGCATCTAAATGGATAACTGAAATTAAAAATAAATGAATAAGAGAACATGAGAAGGAGAGAACTTGTCTTGTTCTAGGCAAACTGCTTGCTGCTTCTGTTCTTTTTTTTTTTTTGGGAGGGGGGGAGGGTGACTGGATTCTGTTGTCGGGTTTTTGTGGGAGGGGTAAATTGGATTAGTTTGGGGGGAAAGAAGCTATTTTTTGTTGGAAATGGGAGGGATTAATGGAGTTGAGTGTATGGAGTGGAAAAGGGAGTGCAAATAAGTCATGTGAGGGGCACATGAGTTTCGTAAGGGCATTTTAAATGGTTGTTTAAGTGATTTGGTAGTCCTTGACCAAATTGACCACATCATTAGGTAGTCCCATACAAAAAAGTTTTCATTAGGTAGTTTTTTTTACAAAAGTCATATTTCATTAGGTAGTTTTCTCTATATATACAAAAATTACTTCTAACTGGTTGCATCCTGTTTTTGAAGATCAGGCTTTGATTTTGGAAACAGTCTCCCGATTTTTCAAATCGGGGTAAGGCTGCCTACATCAGGCTCCCTCAGTACCCTATCTTGGATGGGATAACTGGGTTTGTTGTTGTTGTTGTAGGCTTTGATTTTGAGAAGTTATCTTCAATTTCATTATTTCAACTGTTCAAGTTTTTACTTGAAAATATGCTTTCAGTTTTGGGTGGACCCTCTCTGAACAAAGTATACTACCCATTGCATGAGGCTTTGTGGATGATAAAATTTAGCCACTGCAAGCTAAACACAGTGTCGTGTAAGTTACCTGCTGGCTGCGAGCAAGTTATTTATGTCTCACTTATCTGGGTGCTGATGTGATGCGTAAAAATTACTATAATTAAAAGAATTATTTTGTGCTGTTATTTGGTGAGTTACTTGGTTTTATACTGCATGATGGTGAAAAAAATGTGTCTGCAGATTTTGTGATGTGTCATTCAGATGCTATATGGCTGTATCTGAACGTCAATATCTGCTAAAGTGAGACATGAATGTAGGTGAATTGTCGTCCTTGATGATGTCTTGTGAGAGGAGCAAGTAAATGCCTTGGGTTGAATTTTTTTATATAGAGATTCTCTCTAAATTCATTTATTTTCTTTTTATTTACCAACTCAGGATGATGAGGCAACCTTGGAGGAAGAGGAGGAACTGGCACAGAGAGAATCCGGAGACCCTGAAGATGAGGTAGGAGCATGTAATTTTTGGCGTGTTTTTTTGGAAGTTACAGCATTTTTAACCCGGATGTATACTTTTGGACATTTGTGTGTGGCAGATTGCAATGCTGCAGAAGGAAAGTGAAATCCCTATTGAGGAATTGCTTGCAAGATACAAAATGGTGAACCAAGTCTCTTCCACACTTTTTTTAACTGTGTGCTTGACCATCAAGACTAATGCTAATATCGACCTTTATTGTTATCAGGATACTGCTGATGTTGGATGTACTGATGATGATTCGGATAATGTGTCTTCTCAATCCGACATAGAGAGTCCTTTATCTGATGAAGCAGTTAGCCAGGAAGAGCAGGACATTATAGAGGGTGAAGTTGATGTGCTAAAGGAGGTCAAAGGAACCTCAACTTCCTGCACTGAAGAGGCTGAGGCTGAGATGGAGATAGGTTCTGAAGAGAGTACTCAGAGGGAGGCTCGAATTGCTGATGCAGCAGCTGCTGCCAGATCTGCACAACCAACAGGAAACACTTTCTCTACAACCAATGTGCGCACAAAGTTTCCCTTTCTTATTAAGCACCCTCTGCGTGAGTATCAGCATATCGGGCTTGACTGGCTGATGACTATGTATGAAAAAAAACTCAATGGCATTCTTGCTGATGAAATGGGTTTGGGAAAGACTATCATGACAATCGCCTTGCTGGCACACCTGGCTTGTGAGAAGGGAATATGGGGACCTCATCTCATTGTAGTACCTACTAGTGTCATGCTTAACTGGGAAACTGAGTTCCTCAAGTGGTGCCCTGCTTTTAAGATTCTAACTTATTTTGGAAGTGCTAAGGAGCGCAAATATAAGAGGCAAGGATGGATGAAACCTAATTCTTTTCATGTGTGCATAACGACTTATAGACTTGTTATCCAGGATGCAAAAGCTTTCAAGCGCAAAAAGTGGAAATATTTGATTTTAGATGAGGCTCATCTCATAAAAAACTGGAAATCGCAGAGATGGCAAACTCTTTTGAACTTCAATTCAAAACGCCGCATCCTGTTGACTGGTACTCCATTGCAAAATGATCTCATGGAGTTATGGTCTTTAATGCATTTCTTGATGCCCCATGTCTTTCAGTCACACCAGGAATTCAAGGACTGGTTCTGCAATCCAATAGCAGGCATGGTTGAAGGACAAGAGAAGGTGAATAAGGAAGTGGTTGATCGATTGCATAATGTATTGAGACCGTTTATTCTCCGGCGTCTTAAACGGGATGTTGAGAAACAACTGCCTATGAAAGTTGAGCATGTAATATACTGTAGACTCTCCAAAAGGCAGAGGAATTTGTATGAAGATTTCATTGCAAAGGTTGAGACACAAGCTACTTTGGCCAGCGGTAACTTCTTTGGTATGTTAAATGTTATAATGCAGCTTCGCAAGGTTTGCAATCACCCGGACTTATTTGAGGGACGCCCCATCGTAAGTTCTTTTGACATGGAGAGTATTGGTATGCAGTTGAGTTCTGACATCTGCTCAATTCTGTCTCCTGGTCCATTTACTTCAGTAGATCTATCTAGTTTTGGGTTTCTCTTTACGCATCTAGATTTCAGTATGACTTCTTGGGAGAGTGATGAAATCCAGTCTATTGTAACTCCTTCAAAATTGATTGAGCAACGTGCAACCCATAATTATTTGGAGTTCATCCGGCCTAAATTTAAACATGGAAGACAAGATCTTAGTTTGAGTATTTTTGAAGAAATCCAGAAGGCAATTTTTGAGGAGCGGTTGAAGGAAGCTAAACAGCGGGCATCTGCTATTGCGTGGTGGAATTCATTGAGGTGTCAGAAAAAGCCCACATATTCTACCAGTCTACAGGAGCTCGTTACCATCAAACATCCCATTTATGACATACACCGTCACAAAGAAAATCCTTTGTCTTATGAGTTCTCTTCGAAGCTGGCTGACATTATTTTGTCTCCTGTGGAAAGATTCCAGAAGATGAGTCATCTTGTTGAGTCTTTCATGTTTGCTATCCCAGCTGCAAGGGCCTCTTTGCCTGTCTGCTGGTCCAGTAAATCTGGGTCTTCTGTCTTCCTTGATCCAGTCTACAAAGAGAAATGCTCTGAAACCTTGATGCCTCTTTTGACGCCTATCCGGCCTGCCATAGTTCGGAGGCAGTTATATTTCCCAGACAGGCGCTTGATACAGTTTGATTGTGGTAAGCTCCAGCAGCTTGCTATTTTGCTCAGGAGATTGAAATCCGAAGGTCATCGAGCATTAATATTTACACAGATGACAAAGATGCTGGACATCTTGGAAACTTTTATAAATTTGTATGGTTATACATATGTGCGCTTAGATGGATCAACTCAACCTGAGGCAAGGCAAACTTTAATGCAGCGTTTTAACACCAACCCCAAGATTTTTTTATTTATCTTGTCCACACGCAGCGGAGGTGTTGGTATTAACCTTGTGGGAGCGGACACAGTGATATTTTATGACAGTGACTGGAATCCTGCCATGGATCAACAAGCTCAAGATCGTTGTCACCGTATAGGACAGACACGAGAAGTCCACATATATCGTTTGATTAGTGAGAGCACAATTGAAGAGAATATCTTGAAGAAAGCAAATCAGAAGCGAGCTCTCGATAATCTAGTCATACAAAGTGGTGGGTACAACACAGAATTTTTCAAGAAGCTTGATCCCATGGAGTTGTTCTCAGGTCATAGGATTGCCCCCATCAAGGATTTGCAGAAAGAGAGAAAATCAGATGACGAGGTTGAGATACAGGTCTCAAATGCTGATATTGAAGCAGCTTTGAAGAATGCTGAAGATGAAGCTGATTATATGGCTCTAAAGAAGGTTGAACAGGAGGAGGCTGTGGACAATCAGGAATTCACCGAGGAACCTGTTGGGAGGTTGGAAGATGAGGACTTGACAAATGAGGATGTCATGAAGCCTGAGGAGCGATTAGATCATAATGCTCTGGCTTCGTCTTCAAATATTGATGTTAAGGCACATGCAGGTGCAAATAGTCAAGACGGGGAGGATACTCTTGCTTTGGCATGCCAAGATGATGATATGGACATGTTAGCTGATGTCAAACAAATGGCAGCTGCTGCCGCAGCTGCTGGGCAAGCAGTTTTATCTTTTGAGAACCAGTTGCGACCTATCGATAGATATGCAATGCGTTTTCTGGAGCTTTGGGACCCTATTATTGATAAGAATGCAGTGGAACTTCAAGTTCAGTTTGAGGAGAGAGAGTGGGAGCTGGAGCGCATTGAGAAGTTGAAAGAAGATATGGAGGCTGAGATTGATGACGACGATGAGCCTCTTGTCTATGAGAGTAAGTCTTTTATCTCGGTATTTTTTTCATCCAAGATGATGTGTGTGAATTATTTCTGGCCATCTATAAAGAAATCGCATGATTAAAATTTGGGTAAAATCTTTTTCCAGATATGTATTTAAGCAAGTCTTTTTTTAAACATGTATGAAAGCAAGTCTTTTCTCTATTTCGTGAAGCTCACCCATTTGTTCAAGTCATGACTTTATGGTCTAAAGTTGCATTTCATTCCTTATCTGTTGTTGGTAATAGTTGCTTTTTCTGTTGTTTTCTATATTCTCTTTCCTCCCGTACAATAACTACCTGGCAAGCCCTGTCCTTGATTTGTCATTCTGGCTAGCAAGGGCTCACAGGACTTATCTGTCTTGTCTTTCATTTGCAAAGCTCAAAATTTGTATGATCTGTATCTCACATTTTCCAGTGTACTCTATACACAGCAACTGCTTCCTCATTAGAGTACTGTACATTTTCTTTGATCTCCTGTAAACCTTCTGTGATTGCCATCTTCCAATCCTAAAATTCAGTCGACACATCAGTGTGTTTTGTTAAATTGGGTACTTCTCATTTATTTGTTTCTACCTTTTTATCAGAATGGGATGCCGAGTTTGCTACTCAAGCTTATCACCAGCAAGTTGAGGCTTTGGCTCAACATCAGGTATGTGATCTACTCCATCCAGCTGCTTAATAATTTGGAGGTTTCAGTGCTCTTTAATAATGTTACTAAACGGCCATTCTGCATCCAATGTAGCTGATGGAAGAACTAGAAAGCAAAGAAAGAGAGAAGCAAAACAGCCAGGATGTTGATGCTGAATTAATCATGTAAAGTCAACATTCTTATACGTTCCCCTTGAACTTTTTTCTCATTGAAAGAGAACAGTCTTGAAGCCTGTCAGTGATTCGTATTTTGGTTTTTATTTGCTATCAGGAATGAAGCATCAAGTTGTAGAAAGCTAAAACTGAAGAAAAAGAAGAAGAAGAAACTGAAGAAAACCAAGTTCAAGTCTCTGGCTAAGGAATCTCTGACTTCAGCGTCCAAGGCTTCAAGAGAAGTGGAAGTAGTGGAATGTGTGTCATCAGAGGATGATGTTTTTGAAGAACCAGATGATTACCCATATGTAAGCCTGTCACGCAGAAAACGGAAGATGGAGGAAACTGCTCCAGCGGCGGAAGAAGTGTCTGTGTCTAAGATTAAGTTTAAGAAGGCTAAGAAGATTACGCTCGTATCAGCATCGCCATCTTGGGCGTTAAAATCATCAAGCATCGTGCATGATGAATCAAGGTTTGCAAGACCTGGTGAGGATGGGGGAGCTGTCTTAGAACTGAAGCCAGCTAGTAGAAGCAAAATGGGCGGCAAAATTTCCATAGCTACCATGCCACTAAAGAGGATCTACACAATAAAGCCAGAAAGACTCAAAAAGAAAGGGAACTTGTGGTCAGGCGATTGTTTTCCGTTGCCTGATTCCTGGTTGCCGCAGGAGGATGCTCTCTTATGTGCTTTTGTGCATGAATATGGTCCGAATTGGAACTTAGTTAGTGATACTCTGTATGGAATGACAGCTGGAGGGTTTTACAGAGGAAGGTTTCGCCATCCTGTTGTTTGTTGTGAGAGATTCAGGGAACTGGTGCAGAAGTATGTGTACTCTGTGGCTGACACACTCAATGTTGAAAAAGCAAGTATTACTGGTCCTGCAAAAGGACCCCTGAAAGTGACTGAGGTAACTATTTCTTTCATCAGATCATTTAAGCAGCAAGCTATTTTGTTGTGGTTTGGGTGTGAAAGTTCTGGAAGGCAATCTCCCTCGTACTCCTAGATGCACCAACCCTCTCTTAAGCAGTATGCACTTGGCTCTGTGCACTCGCACACAGCACACTCCACTCATTGGAATCATGCACTAGATAGTTTCTCATATGTCAAATATTGGTATGAGGCCTTAAAACCATTAACACTGCACAATTTCTTTCATAGTAACAAAAAGGTTGTTGCAGTAAGATGCCCTAGTGAAAATGAGAAATTATCATCTATCAACAAGAACATTTCTATTATCAAGCTCTTTCCCAATACTTGAACTAAATCCATCCTCATCTTGTCTGGCAAAGCATGAGAGTGGTTCTTGTTGAGCTAGTTTAATACAGTTCTGAGTAGGCTATAGGTTTGCAATACCGTTCTGTGTTATGGAGTCTCATGTCTAGCTCTCAAATTTTACAAGCCCACTAGGGAAGTTGCAGAGGATGCTGGAATTTGTATTTGTTTGATTCATCTTAAAGCATTCTTCTGAGTAAACCTTTCACTATTGAAAGAATGGAATTCTTTTGTGAAAATATTTTTTAAGCTCCGATTCTCATCATGTTCATCAGCGAAGAGTACTTAAGAGAGCTTTTCGGTACTTGGATTTCTGATTTACTCATGGACCTCATTGATGACTGCCCTGGCTGTCACTTGATTATGCCATAGCCTTACTAGTGTTTTGTCCTATATAAATCCATCTTCAGTCAGTCAGTCACTACTGAGGTGCTCCCTTGCTAAGGCTTCCAGGATCTCTGTCCCCGTTTTTCTTCATTATCACCTGTTAGACAAAAGTGAAGGATGGAAGAATAACTGTGTGAAGGTGAATCTATATGATGACAAATTGACAATGCATGTGTCTCATGTCTGTGTTGTTCTTATGTCTGATGTCTATTCTGTTTCGTTTCTTACTCTTCCTTTGCCTCCGTTTTTTTGTTTTCTACATCACCTTTCTTAGTAACTTTGTTTTTGTTTCAATTTAGGATTAAGAAAGTTGTGTTGTTATTGTTGTGAGTGCGCAACCCCTACTATCTTTCTTCCACTGTACTTAAGTAGGGTATAATGGCAATATCAGGACCTTGAGGTCTTACAGCAATACAAGGGGGTTTGGTGTGAGGGTGATGCTCGTCATTAGAAATATTGATTCTCGAGTATGATAGAGCACCCTGGTTTCAGTGTGCGTGGACAGTGAAGGAGTCTGTTTAGTTCCTTCTGGTAATTCATATGGGAACAAGTTTCGTGCATGTCTTATTGCAGTGCCTTTGGGAACCTACCAAGTTAAACCTACCAAATCTTAATGTCAGAAATGCTAAATCATGTATTTCCAGCTGTCAAAAAGAAAAAGAATGACTGAATTGTTGTTTTCTTTTTCTTTTTCTGCTTTTTGTGGTCTCTTTTAGATGAACTGTTTTGTGAATGTAATTGTGAAATTCTTATACATATATCATGGATAGACACGTTCCTATCAGTGATCCGCTGATCTGGGGAAAACGTTTAACTTGGTGTGCATCATAGATTTAAATGACGGACGTCACGTTACGGCCGTTATGTAATGGGTTTGGGATCTATCGTTACGATATGACCTGATATGCGACACTGTATTGTATTTCCATCAAATGACGCCCTTTATGAGCGTTACACCGTTAAAAACGGCAGCCACACCGCTTTAACAGCCGTTGTGACCGTTACGACCGTTTCGAAAGGCCGTTACGAGTGGTACATCTGTTATCAATTCGGGCCGCGACACCCATGATCCGTTACATGACACCTGCGACATCCCGTTTCCGCAAATCTGTGGCCGCTTCCGCGACCGCATTTTAAAACCTTGGTGTGCATATGACCCTCCCTTTCTAAGCAGCCTAGAGAAGGGGCTCCATTACTGACACTGTAATGATAGAAATAGGATAATAAATTACTACGCTACTGTTGCTTGACTGGTTTTAGAGTTCAATTTATTTCCAGGTTAGGGAAATTGATTTGAACATTTTTTTTTGGCAGGATAACATTCGGGTCCTGTTGGATGTTGCAATGGAGCAACCAGATCGCGAGTTACTACTTCAAAGGCACTTCACTGCTCTGCTAACTTCTGTTTGGAGGGTGACATCCTGTCTTGATAATCAGCGTAATCGTGCTGTTTCACAGAGCAATCCTTGTTCAAGTATAAGGCTATTTGGTAAATCAGTGAACATGAATACTCAAATTTCAAACAGAGTACCTTCAGAAAAGAACTTCAATTTGCGTCAATGTAGCAAGTTGATAACTTCAGCACTGCATGATGTCGAAAATGTGATTCAGAGTGATCCAACCTCTTCCTCCAGTCAGATGGAGGACTCACCAACTATTGATAAGTTGGATGTGACCCTGGAATTTGGGGAAAAGAGATGCGAAACAGAACCTGTGGTTGGTTTTCCATCCATCGTATCATTATCGATACTTGACTCAGAAGTAGAATTACCTACAAAGGTTCCTCCTGAAGAGAGCCAGCTTAGGTCATCACAACAGCTGGCTGAGGGCCGCTTCAGGTATACATTCTGTACACAAGTTCTTTGAACGCATAGGTACAAAGGACTTAATTTTATGTTTTAACCTTTTAACGAGTACCTTAAGTTTTTCAAAATAAGCAATGAGGAATGGAAATAACAGAAACTGGACTGCGTTGACAAGGTAGAGTGTTTTTGTTCAATAAGACCTAATAGTTTGTTTGAACTTTCGATGAGAACTTGTTTTTCAGTGTTGTCAAGCATTTACTGCATGAGCAACTAAATGCAGTACTTGTGAATTGATAGTCTGATAAGATGCAAGCGGATGTGCATGAATGCATTGTGTACTCGTACATTCATTCACAGTATGCTAATCGAAAATACATCTATATTATGAAAAGTACTAGAAAGTCACAATTTTTATCTCCAAGATTTGCATATCGAATAAGAAAAAGGCCGTAAAAGGAAAATCAATTCTACTCATCTGTGAATGAAAAAAACTTATCAAATACGAAAATGGAATCCGTAAACTAGTATTTTTCTACAAATAAAAATGCCACATCATAGTCATTGGTTGTCAAGTTTAGAAGTGGAAGTTAACAATAGCAACATTTAGTATCGAATAAAGAAGGTGACAACTAAATGATAGTGATGTCATGGAGAAAAGAAGGAAACAAAAACTAAAATTAATGCAAATCTGTGGATTTTTGGGAGTTTCTATAGAAAGGAATAATACTGTAAAAAAGAAAATTTAAAAGAAAAAACTGAAACTTGTATTAGTTACTGTTGTCATTTTTCCTGTATAAGATATGCCTCCAAATATAGCCATAACTCGGTGTATGTATACACTTTAAAAAATAACTATGAAAATGATCCTTAGATAAGTAATAAATCATCTTTTTTTTCTTTCTATTTAAGGGGTAATTCATAATTATTTTAAGTGATATATAGACAGTTAGGTAGACTCTGAACACGGTATCAAGTTTTCTATTAATTCCTTTCTTTTTTCCGTCAAACAATGTTTTTATTGGGTGGTTATATCAAACTGTTTGGACTTTGGGGTCCTATGCACACTAAGCTCTCTTTTGGTATTTCTCTTTGAATTTGCATCTACTTTCTTAAAGTTACATCTAGTTATCTCCTTTCAAGGTAACTGTTCTTATAGGATCCCGACGAGATTGAGAGTGCCTACACATCTTTTGTCTTCTCTATTAATTTATGTTTATATTTATATAATATCACTGAAACATGGGATAGTTGAGACCGGAAAATGGTAGCATCGCTAGAAACCTAGCAACAGTAGGCTTGGATGTTCTTGACTTAGATGGTGGCCTTGCCTTTAATGTCATTTGTGTGGTTTGGCTGAGCACGGATTCTTCCCTTAACCTGCAGACAATCCGAAAAAAAAAGAAACAAAAGAATGAAAGAAAGAAAGAAGGGAATGTTGAATACAGACAAATTTTATGGGTTCTGATGTTATTTTGTTCTTGTGGATTTTGAGTCTTTTACCTATCTCTTCGCATTGTTCATTCATCAGTATATGGACCGTACCTTATGCTTGTCTTTAAAAACGTTATAACTAGTCTCTTACAAAAATAATGGTTGGCTTTGCAGGGCCTCATCAACCAATCTCCAAGGTGTTTTTGGATGCGCTACTTCTGCTTTTCCATTTGTTGAACCCAGGTCCCGTACAGGATTTAAATCACCTCCACCGGGGAAACACAAGTTGCCTCTCACAGATTCTAGCCGGTCTTCCAAATCAAAAGTTAGGAAATTAGCAACCGAACCTTCCGATTTTCCTTCTCCCTTGTCAGGCCCTTCACTCCGGTTTCTGCGCACACATATCCCTAACAGTTCAAGTTTGAGTTTTGATTTACGACCACCCGGGATACCAGATGATTCTTTTGAGTATAACTTCATCAATGTGCCATATGCTTTGGATGAGGAACTACCTCTTCAAACACAGACTAGTGAAGAAGTTTTCCATTGCTATACCTCCAGTTTCATCTCTGACCTTGATGAATATGGCTCTTTCCCTGAATACACAGATATTGGGTAATGCTAGTTACTAACGCTGAGGATCTTGATGGGATTACCTCACTTTTTCAATCGCTTTGGTGTACCCCAGAACGATGAAATATCACAAGGGAGGTGAAGGCTCGGTAACTACGACTGTGCTGTCGGGTGCATTTTTAAGCTCGGCTGGTCGTTGCCTTTTGTTTGCAGCTATTTTGTTACTGCTGCTGTTTTCAGATCACAAGAGGCAAATAATTGACCTACATGGAGTGGTAGTGCACCTGGGTTTTGAAACTACAGATGGCCTGATTGTCATGTTCGCAGCAACTTACAGAGCTTTTTTCTCTTCTGCCCAAACGGGCTGTATTAGTATGTAAAATGTAGGGTACATACAGTGTAATTGAGTAGGAAAACTTCTGCGCAATATGCTAAGTATCTGCCATCTTGTAAATCAGTTAGGAAGGGCTTTTTAGAACTAGTCAAAGCCATTGATTTGTTAATTCGATTATATTTAATCCAGAAAGCGCTATGCTTTGAGGTTGTCTATGGGCTCCAGTTTTTGTACTGCAGAATATAAGGGTATATGCGGCATAAGATGATATGAGCTACCAGAAATAAAACTGGTAATGTTTTATAAATACGAAAACATGAAGTCAATAGGATTCTTTTTGGTTCATATGAATACATGATGCGAAGTTGAAAGAGTATTGGACATCTCCATTTTCTGGCGCATTTGGAGATCTGCATTCGAGAAATAGAGAGCAAACACTTGATTTAACTACACAGGTATTCTGTCCGATTCAATGAATTGATATTCTCTGTGGATATGGGTGCATTTAAAAGTTGAGAATATTCAATGACTGATCAGCTGAGTTACTATATCAATAATGTTAATGATAAAAAAGGAAAGATATCAATAATGTTGAATAACCATTTCAATTGGTTTAGTGCAGTTCAAATTCCAATAATGCGTCTAGAACTAGTTACTGAAAGATATAACTGGCTCAAAGAGGGCCTCTTCCCGACGAAATATGTATTCTATACTGTTTACAAGACAACGAAAAGGCGCGACTGCCCGAGCCACTAGTCTCCTGCTAATGATATAATTAGCTGTACACAATGATATAGACAGAAGCTATGAAACAAAAAGTACATCCCTGCCAGTGGAAAGGCATGACTGAACAAAGATAACCAGTAGTCAATACGAAAACGAGTTGAAGTTCACTTGGATAAAGGCTGGAAGATGTTGTATGCTTGGTCACTGTACTCTGATAAATGTTCAATAGCAAACCTATCAAAGACGTCGAAAGGAGACATGAAAACTTGTCAACGCTCTGTTTAACAATTTAACTTTCAAAAAAAAATGCACGTAAAGAATATAAGCAGATGATACCTATGCAGACGCTTCTCTATCTTGCTGCAGACAAGATTTGATGAAATCCACCACGACTGGAGCTAACTTAGCTTGGTGCTCAGAGTATCCGTGATTTGCTCCCTTAATAATTTGTAATCTGTGATTAGGTATTATCTCAGAGAATTTATATGCATCTTCTTTTGGGATAATTTTATCAGAAGATCCATGGACAGTCAAGACCCTGGCAACAGATAGCAAGTGTAGATCAGAAAATAGTGATGATATATGAATTCAAATCACAGAAAAAGGTAGAATTTCAAGTAGACAAATATGTCAAACCACAGAAATTCAAATAATCAATCTGATGATATATGAATTCACAAATGTTTGGTGCTCAGCCAAACTAATAACAGAGATAGATTTGAAATAGAGCAAGAAGACAACTGAAACATAAAAATTCTGCAGTTGAAATCTCTACATCAACTCCAATAATATATAAATATATATTTCTATCAACCATATCACCAGCAAGTCCAGGTTCTGCAGATAATCAAACACTTGTGATACATATCCTGTTGGAAAGATGGGGGAAAAGTCTGATTTTTCACAATAACTGCTAAAACCCATGACAAACAAAACATGTGCAAAATATCCACTGAACTCTTGTACAGTAAATGTTAGCTGGCCGGCTAGCCCATAACAAAATTCAGTGCAATGAGTTTGAACAGTTCAGTCCCAGATAAGCAAAATAAGGCAAGAGAAGAATCAAAATTCCATCCTGCCGGTCAACTGAAGTCATTTAATAACAACTACCAAATTCTGACATTACAAACCTTCTAAACCCAAAACACTCCAGCCTCCCTCACCACAACTTTCCACCGCAGACAAATTTTACCCTCCCATCAAATGTCCCTCCCTCATCCAATTCTTTTCTCATTTTGGACGCTGTACAACTGCTGGACTTTGAGCACTGCACAGAGGTTGTCTATGAGCGGGGTAACAACCATTCAGTCAAAACCGATCTGGTCCAATTCATCGGCTTTGACCGGTTCTTGACTAGGCGCTTTTAAAGCCACCTAACTAAACCATTCAGATGACTGGTTGCCGGTGGAACCCGCCAGTCCTGTTCGGTTTTCAAAGCATTGCTCATCACAAACATTCTCTCCTCTTCTTAAATTCTCTTTCAAACACAAAAATTACTACTTCTGAATGGTCCCCCTAAACTCTAATTTTTTTCTGTGAGTGTTAATGGGAGGTTATCCATAGGAATAACATGAGAAATCATAAAACCATTTAATCTGAAATCTACACATTCACAAAATGACAGACCTGTGAGACATTGTCGTATTGTAAAGTTAACAAAATGTTTCTAGTTCATGTTCACGCACTTATTCTAGTTCAAAGCTCCTGATTATGCAGTAATTAGCAAAATTATTGGAAAAAAATGGTGAGGCATGACAAATACACAAAACCCAATGTAATGAGCTACATCTGCACAAGTACTTGAACATTTTGGTAAGAATTCTTTTCTAATAAAAATGTTACACACCTGCAATCTTTACTGATCTTGAGACATGCCTCATGCATATCTGTATTGAGACGCTCCATCAAGCTTTCCTCAGTCACACGATAAATGACTTCCCCTGAAATTTTTCACAGAACTGTCAATTCAATTCAACAAGCATCGGTTACCCAATTCATACTAATTGAACGGAAACAAAGCCGCCAAGTACAAAGCAGCAGTCAAACTTTAAGCCTGAATGATTTCACCTAACTAGTACTACGGATACAATGTGAAGTTTTTGCTAATTCAGCAAGCATTTTACATTATTTTTCAGTCAATCCTCAAGTTTATTAACTTCAGCAATTTGATATTTCTTGATCTAGAGCCAAATACTTTTAGTTACGAGTCCATAGAACTCAGAAATCTATTGATAATTATATTAAGATATTCAAAACTGATGTTATCTGAAATCACATCAAAAGCAAAATGGAGTGATATACATTAGATCAACAATAAAAGACAATTACCAGCTAAACATACAAATTTAAAACAAGATGATAACAAAGATGTATGAATTCTACAGACACTAATCAGGTAGACAGAACATCACCAGTTTTACTTTTGGCATCTATATAGCCCTCCTTCTTGATCCTTTCCATAAAATCTTCACCCAACCTCTCTTTTATGCCTTTCTTCATGTCATAGCGTCCAGAGAGATTGACAACAGTGCGGATATCATGATACTTGGATGCATAGAGCAAGACAATGCCAGCTCCTGCAAGAACGTGCATTGTGAAAGCTTTGAATAATGGTGTGACAAACCCCAGTAGATACACAAAAATCTAGGTGCGAGCCATCAAGTGCAAGTATAAGTTGGGTAAATTTGAAACACTTAGTGGGATCCACCATAGGCCTGTTACATTTTTAAAACACAGCATCTAGTAGTAAAGCAGTAAGCACCATCCATATACATGTTCTATAGTAGATTTTATTGATAAGCTTATATGTCCAGATATCCAGATATTCTAAACTGAGAGCCTAAACAAGTTTAAATAGCATGTGACAAATTCATTACATACAATCAGAAGATTCTTTCGGATTCCTGAAAATAAGCAGTCTTCCGTTCATTTCCTTATCTTTTTTTTGGCGCTAATTGTTTTATCTTTTTTGTATATGAACTGATAATCTAGCATCTGTTTCTTTTGGCCGAGGTAAAATTTTCTGTTAAAGTATTAAAACTAACCTTTACTATGCCCCACGATTGCACTCACACTGCGTTGTGTTCCATTTAAATGCTTCACAACAGAACACAAGTCTTCCACTTCTCTCATATAATTTGCTGAATCAAATGGGCCCTCGCTTTCTCTGCAATAGTGTCATCAAGAAAATATAACAATTAATACACATCTCGTTAAAAGAGGCCCATAAATAGATGACCAATTGAGACACCATAGATACATATAATTACATATGAGTGACAACAGACAGACCAGGCCAAGCTCTCCTTGTAAGTTCAAGACCAAAAATAGCAAAGAGAACATGCATGGTCAAGGATTATAACAACTGAAACAAAAATGCTTATAGCAGGCATAGGCCCTCCGGTTGTGAAAGATGTTGAGGGTGCAGATGAATGTGATAAGTGGAGCAAGATCAGCCATCACATACAGATGTTTGAAAAATAAATAACAAAGCAAGTTCCTGGTTCCTCACATCTACCCCACGGGAGATGAAATATATTTACAGAACTCAAAAATATATCTGCCAAACTTAGATCACATTGCGATGACAGACACAGATTCATGTAAAGAAGTCAAACAAAAGCACTCATCCCTTCCTTTCTGAGGTTTCCCAGTAGTAAAAGGAGACTTAAAGCTAATTATCAAGACAACAACAACAACAACAACAACAACAACAACAACATAGCCGTAATCCTTAAAAAGATTGAGATCGGCCAACATGGACCAAAATGGCAATTCGAGGCAATTCGAAGCACGCACACATCCAAAAACACCCAGCCACCCAGCCATGTACATACTACAAACACACAACAAGGTACAATTAAATCAACACATTGGGGCGCAAAGGATAGTGTTATGCCCTCTCGCAAGCTGTTCACGAAACAGAAGACTACAAAGAAGCAGAGGCAAACATAGCATATGATACCAATCATATTCAAAATACTTGTCAGGACTGCCCCAAAACAAAAACAGCAAGTAAGAGTTTCTTAAGAGGGGATACAAGCTTTGGAACGCTGGAAAACCAGGCAAAAGAAACTACACAAATGAAGAATAGGTGTCAAATTATACTATACGTCTATACCTAAGGATACGTATTCCCCTAGGTTACCCGGACTCTTCAGTTTGCCTTGAGTACCCGTGTCCGATACTCCAACCTCGGACATGGGTTTGGGTATAGGATACTTCATTTTAGACTAAAAGTTATGAAAAATGGCCGAGTCGGACACTTGGGTACGTACCCATGTCGGGTACTTCTAGCCGAGTCCGGGTAACTTAGGACTATTCCCAAGATGTAACTGTGCAATATGTATGAGTTATAAATCCCCATCTTTTGCTAATAATTTATGACTCAGAGCCACTTATACCCAGTACGACAAAAAGACTTGGGTAGTCAATATCACACAGATG
>ONZK01001136.1:2148-14844 GCA_900322385.1 Pharnaceum exiguum | reverse complement strand
GGGGGGAAGGAAATAGACATAACTCTCTATTATATCAAAATAATTTAGTAACCACATAAATTCATGAATTACCCATTTCCAGCAAAGTCAAACCGAAAGGCACTGATCCCTTCCTTTTCAAGCGCAGTGCAAATGTTCACCATGGCTTTTTGCTCCTGAAAGAATAGACAGCAGAGACATAAGGCACATTTAACATTTGACACCTCAGTCAACAAGGACAATGACCAGAAGGCTACTCTTCAAAATATACAGATAAAAGGTATATGCCAGAGATGACTATGAAAAGCTTCTGATGAGCTCCCCCACCCCATAGACACACACACAAAGACAAGGAAGAATCAAATCAACTATATACATACAAATTTATTGTGTTAAGCATGGGTGACAGAATTCAAAATCAAAAGTTGAATCTCTTGGCATAATCACGCTCAAAATTCGACACTCACTAGGACCAAAAAGAATTAGCATAGTTAACAAACCTTAGTGCTACGGAAACCATGACAGACAATAACCACTTCTTTTGATCCTGTATCATGTAGGAGCCCCACTAGCTTCTCAGAGTGACTGTTCAATATGACAACTTTCTGCGGCTGGGTCACTGCAAAGTTGAGATTGGCAACAAGTCACATAACTATGTAATCAAAACAGAAAATTTACATGCATGAAAGCTATTTTTGAACATAAATACAATTCAAAGCAACCAAGATGTATAATAGACAACTGCGATTTCAAGAGTGCTACCCACATTCCTGGAATGATATCATATCAGCACCATGGTCTAGCTATCGGAGAAGGCGTAGGAAAAGGCAAAAATTGAATGCAACTTAATCCATCCAAGGAAGCCCCATCAAAAAGAAACAACTATATTCAAGGAAGTCTACTTCATTTGGAAGGTAATTAAGTTTGTAAACTCCAAACCACTCATGCTATATATATAAGCATAAATTAGCAAGTCAACTAAAAGATCATAACACTTTTATAGTTTTATGGCAGAATATCCCATGTGAAAATACAACATTACAAACATCATAACTACTCATATTTTGTGTAGGGGGGTTCCATATTTTTTCCGAAAAATTTGTGTGAACCTATTTCATATATGAGTCGGGTTCATTAATGACTAACGGGGGTCACTAATGACCACCGAGGGTTCACTAATCAACTTTTTCTGTCATTAATGACCCATTTTCATATATAACAAGTTCACACAAGTTTTTGTGATATTTTTTTCCCTATGGGTATACTAAAGTAACTAAACTATAATTGGGTTTAGTAGTTCTATACTACAGTCTACAATCCCAAAGAAATGATAGGTTTTCTCCTATTATTGACTTGAAAGTACATTGGCATTAGACATACGATAATTGACTAAAAAAGAGCTCATCTTTTTTCTATATACTTTCATGATTTTGTATAAAAACACCCACATCTTTTTTCTTTTCTTTTTCAAAAACTAACATCGACCCACTTCATAAAAACCATCTCTGAACAAAACCCAGATGGGAATTTCCATAATTTTAACAAATTTGCAGTTCTCGAGTGTCAGTACTTCACAAAATCACCAAAACTAAAAGAAATAAGAGAGGGGGGAGAGAGAAAGGAGTGGGAGATAAACAATACCTGCAGGGTCAGTCACAGTAGTCACTGCTGTTGAGGGAGATGACGACATTGTTGTTTCCTTAAGAGAACAGTGTGTTTTTGCTACGAAAGAATAATAAAACTTTTTTTGCCTTAGAGAAAAGCGCAGAGGTTTTGCAGTGTTGTAAATATGATGATGTTGGTATGAGAGTGTCAGCCCTGGTTGGGGGATTTTATATACTAAAGTATTCATGTTCGTTTTTGGAAAGAATTCCTTTTATTTTTTTTTATGGCGGTCAGCTGGGTTTTATTGTTGTTGTCTGGTTTAAGCCCAGGGGCTGTGAGGCTATTGGCTGTTTTTTATGTCTTTCTGGGATTTGTGGGCCCATGATCTTTGTTTTTTGTTTTTAGTTGGTGGAGAACTGGAGATCGATGAACTTGTCAATTAGCCTTGTAGACTTACTATGAAAGTGGGCTTCAGAGCAAGGTTTATGGTGAATTATTTTTATTTTTATGTTTATAGAGTATACAATAACTTCAACTTTTTATATGGCTCTATTGGCTAGAGTGTATACTTCCTCAAATACACATGAGGAGCAAAATTTTAAACACAAATAAAGAATCAGTTTTGGATTTCTTCCTTGATGGATCTTTTAAAAACAAACAAAATTTATTTGGTCGTCAAATTGGGCGTAGAATAAACTTCTTCCGAGAGCGGGAGCAGAGCAACTTGGCATGAACGTAAGAGCATTTCCACTTCATTCCAGTGACGGATTTGCAATTAAACACGTTAGTAGAGGGTACAAGATTTTATGAGGAAGCTTGCTTAGGGCAAGTCCAATGGGGGTGGGGATTATATGGGTTTATGAGAGATTGTGTGAGATTATGATTGGGGGGTAGGGGATCATGTGGGATTAAGGAGAGAGGGGATTATGTGGGATTACAATTGTAATCCCACATAATCCGAAGAGAGAGGGAAAGGCCGGGCAAAAAAAAGAAGGGGAAAGGCGCCTGATTTGCTGAAGGGGACCAACAGCTGGTCCCCCACGTAAGAGCAAGCCAAATTTTTGGCTTGCTTTCACGTGTTACTAGCTTTTGTTTCTTTTTTCTTTTCAAAAATTAAAAAATTAAAAAACTTATTTTTGGGTTTATGATTGGGGAGTTTGGGTTTATGGAGGGTATGGTCCATATAAAGGTGATGTGGATAGGAGAGAGGGTGGGTTTATGAAATTATGATTGTATGTGCTCTTATGGTTTAGTGGGAGCATAGAAGCTCACGTCGAAGTCTCTTTGGAATTGTGTTTGGTAGAGTGATAATCAAAGTGGCTACAACCAACACCATCCCATGAGAATTCATATTGGGGTTAGTAGATAGAACTGTTACATTTTTTCACTATCGAAATTCTCATCTATGGCAACATTTTCGTTATGATACCAATATGAGTATATAAAGCTTGTTTGGTTGTAATGTCAAGTTCATGGGAATTGGATCTTCCAAGGTTGTGTTGTTTGGTTAGCAAATGGTCATGGGAAGTGAATTCCCATGGGAAGTTACTTCCCATGAAATGTGGGAAGTTTGTAACCTAGGGGAGCCTAGGTAACTACCACTTCCTACATAACTTCCCATGCTTGTGTTCTTCCTATGTTAACCAAACAATTTGGGTCATTTCCCATGAAGTTCTAAATCATGGGATTTTTGAGTGCATGGGAATTTACTTCCCAAGTGGCTAACCATACAATCGTTCATTCATCTCTCTCTCATATTTATAAACGATTTAATCCATTTTCCAAATTTTCTAGTGATATATTGCAAGGTGATGCTAAATTGGCCTGAAAATCCATGATGTATAATTGTATAATCCCACATATGTATTCCATCTTGAAGTATTGGTGTAGCTCATTGTGTTTACAGCCTTACAGGATCGATCTATAGTATTTGTCTCATATACAAGTAACAGAGAAGAAAATGGTTCTTATATCTTATTGCGGGAAGAACTCGGCAGCTGGATCATATTTCTTGAGTTCTTGTGTATCGGAGTCTCTGACCTGAACAAAAATAAGATGAACTGGTAAAAATCACCACAAAAGGTGCATAGTACATAAAACCTTTGCAAATTGTTTGAATTACAGCCTGATACTGATCCTGCATTCATTAACTAATAGGACGTACCTAGCCAGACGCTTCTTTGTCCTGCTGCAAGCAAGCTTTGACAAAATCCGTAACAGCTGAAGCCAACTCCCCTTGGTGCTCAGTGTAACAATGATTTGCCCCTTCAATTATATGTAGTTTGTGATTAGGTATTGCCCTAGAAATCTTATGTGCTTCCTCGATGGGAATTGCTTCATCAGCTGATCCGTGAACAGTCAAGACCCTGACTTCGAAAGTTCGAATGATCATAAAAGTATGTCAATACTCACTAGCATGATAATTGCAAAACACATGCATAAGAAGCACCTCAGATCTTTTTACAAATACATTTTCCCATAGTATCAATGGCCTCTAAGAAAGTATATGCTAGGACATGGAGTTTGCAAAATCATCCCATGACGAAACAACAGCTTCATTACAATATTGACTTATTCTTGCACTTGTGGTGAATACATGGATTTCTGATATGGTCATGAGTGATTTACAACCTTTCATCCCCCATAGGTAAAAGCTTAAACTCAATTACTCACTTGAAATTTTTAGTTGCAAACTTGCAGTTGTGATGGCCACTTCGAAACCAGATAATCGTTATCCAAGTTTATTGCAAGTCTATGGTATACCTAAATTATCCTGAAAATAAACCTTAGCACTGCAACAGCAAGACAAGTCCATTCTTTGTGCAAGGATTATATACTATCGACTGCAGTACCTTAATGGCTATATACACATTTCTCCTCCATATGCTTACTTGGATCTACTCACAAGGAAAGGCACCAATATTTTTCCATTTAGGTTCCTCAATAGGGGGTCAACAGACAAAAGCGCAGTGAATCATCATTCTAAGTATAACAAAAATTAAGTTTGTAAGTACAAAAGCAACCAACCAGCTTAAATAAACACACAGTAGTCATGTCCATCTTAAAACAAACCTGCAATCTTTATCAATCTTGAGGCAAGCGTCAGCTACATCAGAAGCCAAGAGATCTATTATATCTTCCTCAGTCACACGACACATAAGTACCCCTGTAAAATGCAGAAGGCATGTACACATTATTCATCAAGGCATTAGCATCTCTTCCTTCGAATAGACATGTGTTGGCGAATTGTGAGTTATAGGCTAGGCAACTAGTCATAAAGTGTATATGAGAAACTTCATGTAGGCACATAACATGTTGATATATGTCATGAAAACAACACTGAAGTGGATATTTGAACTCATACCTACTCTTTTACAGTTTATATCAACATGTCCGTCCTTCTTTATTCTCTCCATGTAGTCTTCTCCCAATTTTTGCACAGCTCTTTTCCTATGGTCATAACGCCCAGAAAGGTTGAGAATTGTGTGGACGTCATGATACCTTGACGCATACAGTAAGACAATACTCGCTCCTGTCAGAATAGAAGTCTCAGTAATGTATGTCAGAACATGATCAGGTAGAGCAGCATGTTCCAAAGTTTTCAAAATGAGCACCAAATCTTTGTTCTTCTCTTCATTGGCACACACCAAATGGCTACGCTTTATAATGGAAACTAACCTTTACTATGACCAGCAACAGCAGTGACGATGTGATTTGATTCATTCAAGTGATTTACAACAGCATGTATATCATCCGCTTCTCCCATATAGTCACTAAATGAAAATGTCCCATCACTTTCTCTGTGCAACATAGTCATGGAGCTCATAAGTTTCACTGTAGAGCTAATGTAACAAACAAATACTTTCAGGTAGACAGTAGCTAAGAAGTGTGAAGCCTCCTAACTCTCCTAAGCCAACCCAATCTGTAATCACACAGCACAAGCTAGATTCATTTTTCTTTTCTTTAAACGCCGTTTCACCATGAAGACAACTAGCATCAACTCAGATGAAGAACGACGCCACTCACCAAAATGACAAAGTGTCAACCCTAAAACAAAAGAAAAAAGAGATGGAAGCATTGTAGTATCAACAGCAAGAAGTAAATTCATTGAGTACTCTTCAGGAAAGTAGGAACGAGCCTTAACATAAACTCATAGCCTCCCCAATCCCCAACAGTAACTGAGAACCGGGGAAGGAAACTCTTCAAGTGAATAAGGGTTAGACACTATATCATGCATACAAGCACTTCTATTTGAAATTCATAGCATATCATTAGTATGAACAAGAATTGATGCAGGACAATCACAATAGGAACTTGATTGGTAATGGCAAAGAATATTCATAATTGCTTATTACTTGGAAACATAGTAGTAAATACATGCGAGAAAAGGCCATTAGACCCCCGCAAAGACACCAGCTCAACTTCTGTTCGTCTCCCCATATGGAAACACAACACTTCAAGATGGGATTTATATGAGGGGTTACACATCATGACTTTCAGGGCAATTTAGCATCTCAAACTTGTAACTTACTTACCTCAAATCATGTTTCTAAATATATCAAACCAGAATAATTGGAAATGGATTGAACCAATTGATCATAATTCTAATTTTCTTACCCATTTCCAGTAAAATCAAAGCGAAAGGCACTTATTCCTTCCTTTTCCAAAGCAAGAGCAAGGTTCACCATGATTCTATCTTCCTAAAGACAAGGAAAAAACAAAATGAAGCCCGTTTCCAACAACACAAGACTTAATCACAATCTTAGTTATAGTCATAACCATCAACACAGTGGCTTCAACAAGGCCCTCTCCTCGGATAAATATGGATCCTTTCCAGAAGATTTCCATATGGCTGCCTTTTTGGGTTAGTACACACAATTAGGCAGAATTTCTAACTAACCTTATTGGCAGTGAACCCATGGCACAATACAACAACCTCTTTTGATCCTGTATCATGTAGAAGCCCCACCAGCTTCCCACCACGATTGCTTTGTAAAATAATTCTCTGTGGTTGAGTCACTGCAAACAAATGAGATTATCTCAGACTTCAGATTATCACATCACTATACAAGAGTATAAAATTGTGTCACAGATAGTTATGATAATACTAGAAATGTATAAACCTGGTTCAGCAGACATTGTCAGGGACTGGACAGAATAACTGGTTCAGTGTTTCAGAAAATTCTATGAGAAGCATTAATTGAGAGAATTACATTCCTTCATCAACATCTTCGTTAAAATATTTCCTTACTTTTGCATGTCTGCCATATGTCAGGACTGGGAAAAAAAGTGAGTTGCTACTTGCTTGTTGGCATCTTCTTTACCAACATGCCTTGCAAGTTGCAATCTTCTCGCAAATGGCAACAGCAATACTGATGTTTGTATAAGCGTCGGCAAAGAAAAGAGGAGAGTTGCTACCCAGTGCGCATCAAACTAACCGCATTGTTTTCCTGACTAGAGCTTTAGAATGATGACCCTTTAGCTTTTTTATCATAGAACCTTTTCTTATATAGAATCATGGCATAAAAGGGATGATTTGGACCATTTAAAAGGCTTTTCTAGTACAACAAATTAGAACATATTATCCGGTATCAAAAGACTTTGGAATGCCATTTGATACAAAGCACAAAAACGTTCAGCAAACTCATTATTTTCTTTTCTGTCAGAGGTTCATTAAAATTGGCAGTTCCATACCATTGTAACATACAAGTGTACCATGTGAACAAAGACAGCCATCAGCCCATCAACAAGGAGAATAAGATTACACCTGACGTGACCTATTCAACAGAACAATTAACAAGAAAAACAATGGACTCTGATAACCTGGGCACAACTTGCAGCTTGAAGATGAAAATCTTTGACCATGTGAAAGTATGATGTGTAACTACAACACAATCACAAAGTAACCAAACCATAATGCAAAGGGTTACAACTTTGGATCAACCTCTTGCGCTTGTGTTATTTCAGTAGCGGCGGTGAATATCAGGAAATACCTAGATAGATGTTTCTATGTCTCTCTGCATGCAAGCTTTGATGAAGTCGACAACAGCTGAAGCTAGTTCAGCTTGGTGTTCAGTGTAGATATGGTTTGCTCCTTCTATTATACGTAGTGTGTGATTAGGTATTATGCTAGAGATCATATGTGCATTCTCAAATGGGATACTTTCATCAGCGGATCCATGAACAATGAGTACCCTGAAATTGAATGATCACAACAAAGAGTGAATGAAGTTAGAAGTTGTGATGATAATACATGCTCATACAGTCATTTTGTCAACATATACAGATGTTCTCTACTCTAGTTTTTTAGGAACCATGTTAACTTGAGCAATTGGAGGAATCAATCGCTTTCGGCAACAAAGGCCTGCTCAGGATTGATTGCATGTGCCAATTGGTGACACAAGTAGTTTGCCAAAACATCATCATCACCTCAGGGCTGACAAAACATTTCATTCACTGAGTGGGGTAAAAAATGTTGAATCTCGGATGTAAGCAACCTTTTAAAACAGAGAGATTTGTTTTTGAATGGTCAGTCAGAAAACCTAAAGCTTGAATCATTCACTCTTAACAACATACATTATTGATGAGGATAGAACAATAAAAGAAAGAGAGGAGGCATGAAGCAGTGAGCTTTTCTTCTTCATTGTGACTGAAAACCTATCTTTTTCCTAGTTTTTTCTGCTTTCTAGCTAATATGACCTGCTACCAAACCTTCTGGACTATTCTCTACAAAAATGACAATAAAGAGGCTATAATTTGAACCCTTTTTTTTTTGGTTTCTCAGGGTATCCACCTTTGGTGACTAATACCTCGCCCAACTGTCAATATGTCAGCGCACTAAGCGTAGGACGAAGTGCTGAACCACTACACCAACCCAACTTGGTTCTAATTTGAACCTATTGGTTTGTACAAAATGAGCTTCTGTAGGTGAAGTGGCATGAGTGATCTGTTCAATTATGTGAGTTGCACATGATACTTACAACTGTAATAACTGAAATCTTCGCATGCATTGCATACTCCAATATGGCCTTACAAGTGAAGCTTATAACTTCATGGACAAAGAATTATGCATCTAATAGAAAGCACAGGCCATATTAACCCTTTACAGTTAAATCTGAACTATGCATCCATCTTTTGTACAAGTTTTATTTAGCATTGAGAACAATAACAGTTTAATGAACATTTACTCTCCACATGCATTCTTGGTTATTCCCAGTGGAAAAGGCCCCCATAATTTCCCATTCGAACCCCATATTAATTAGGATATCGCCATACCAATATACATGAACAAGCATTAATAAAAAGCAACCAACCAAAGATTTATTTACTTTGAAAACAATAACCATATAAAGAAAGAAACGAAACAGGCCCATATTTAAACCAACCTGCAATCTTTATCAATCTTGAGGAGAGCTTCAGGCATATTTAGATTTAAGAAATCCGTTAAAGCTTCCTCAGTAACTTGACACAATACTTTTCCTGCAAAATACCAAATGTGTACAAGGCATAGGCACCAAAGTGAACAAAACTTCATGCGGTGATCGATGTGAGGCATAGGCAAGGAGATCAACTCAGTCATACAATATATAACTGTAAGCGGATTTCTATTAGAATTGGAAATTGAATACGGAAACCTTAGCCTTTGGCAGTAGGAAAGTCTGAGAAACGAGACTTTCAGTACAACCATCAATTAAGGTCAAACAAAGTACAGGAGTAGCAATGTAGCATTACCCCAAAAATGAAAAACAAGATAGAACAAACAATATGCATCCCAAAGGATGTAAGCAAGTACTGAATTATGTTTGGCCTTAGTGTATATTTTTTTTTTTTTTCTATGGCCTTAAAATATTTGCATCTTTTTTTTGAGAACCTACAATATCTGCATCTTGATCTCACTTAGTCCCCCATTAGTATTGAACTATTTATCCAAACTCCTAAATAAACTTATTGTGAATATGAAAGAGGGACTCCCTCTTTGGGCGTGGCTAAAGGGCACCTCCTAACGCACGGCCTCAGGTATGTAGGTGCTCCCCAGGAGGTTTGAACCCAAGACCTGGTGAACAAGTTACAACTTATTTACCAGTGGGCTAACACCTCTTGGGTTGTTAGACGTATTTTTAATAGATACTAGGTAGTACAAGATCAGATAATTGGACTCAAACCCAGGTTATCATAAGATTAGAAAGACATGTTTTAATTTAATTTTTTTAGGTCATATAACAAACCAGGTCCAGTGCTTATGAAGTTGAAAGAGTTATCTCCAGCTTTCAACTTTAGGTGATTATGGACTATAGCAAAATGGCTATGAAAACCTTCCAATACTTCTTATTTTTGGTGAAGTTGTTGGAAGTTTATACTTCAGTGCAGCAATTGGTCAATCTCGGAAACAACCTCTCTGTTTTCTTAAACAGGGGTAAGGTTGCGTACATCCTGACCCGAATACCCCCATTTAATGGGGATTTACACTCGATTGTTGTTGTTGTTGTAGGTCATATAACAAACCCACCTTATACAAATAAGCATCATGTGCAACAGCAGGTTAAATAGTTGCCACTGTGTTCATCTTTAGAACACCAGGTGCAGAGACAATAAAGTAAATGATATAACAGGCAGATAAATGCCAGTAGAACAACAGTTAAGTCGATTGAACATGTAGAGAAATGTCACCCAAAAAAACATGCCGAGAAATGTCAAAGGAACAACTATTAAGTCGACATAAGTTTATACCTGTTTTTTCACATTTAAAATCTATATGTCCATCCTTCTTTATTTTCTCACCCCACATTTCCACAATTATTTTCCTGACGTCACAAAATCCAGAAAGAGTGGCAACTGTGTGAAGATCATGGTACTTTGAAGCATACAGTAAGGTAATAGCTGCTCCTGTGAAAAAATAGTCTCGATCAGTTAGCGTATTTAACCATGCAGCAAAAAGAAAGAAAGGAGAATCAATCATCGTTATCAGGTGTTCATCATGAATTTTCAGCATGCCTATGATAAAATTTATACACCGCATGTCAACTTTGCATGATTTCAGCAGTCTATTTGACCCTAGAGCTGTTTTGTGAAAACAGGATGCCGTAAATTTAGATACAAGCACAAATTCTACTAATAGCAGCAGGCAGGCAGTGGAGGGAGACTTATTTAAATTCCATTTTCTTGAGAGTCCTAGCCATTCTTTGAACAGAAATCTAGACGTGTTTGATCAATGGAAGTCTACCTAGCTTGCTGCTCTGCAACAGGCCATTATCTTATGGTTTCCAATTTTCCATAATGACATAAACATAACCAATCAGCAAGTTACAGAAGCTTGGCTTCCGAGAAGATAATGCAAAAAGAAAGAAATGGCATAATATACTGTGGGATTTTGTTTGCAGAACTTAAGCACAGAACGAGTAGGAAACAAAATAGTCTATTGACAGTTGACACGATGAAAGAAGAAAGAAAGATTGCTATGAAGGAGAACCCGGATGTGAGGACCCCAACAAGTGAACGACAGATGAAGGAAGGAACAAGTTTTCAACTAACAAATACTAAGAGCAAGTTTGGCCAAACTTCTCTCTGTAAGTGTTTTTCCTTTGTATTTTTCATATCCTTCTCCTTCCAACTTCTCCAACATCACCAAAATGAAGTCTTAATTACCCACCACAATGATCAAAAGCAAAAGCATCAAATGGGGCTTTCGCTTTTGGCCGTCTTAAGAGTCTTTTAGAGCCTCCAGGTAGTTTATTTTTGGTTGATGTTGCGGAGGAGGGAGAATGAGGGAAATAATGCAAAGAAGAAGCACTTTAGAGAAGAAGTTAGGCCAAACATGCTCTCATTAAATGAGAAATCACAAGACAACAGAATGACCAGTCCAGCAGAAAAATATCTGCAGTAGCTGAAGTTATGAGATACTATGGAGCCTCCCCCTCCATCAGCAGGTCCACACCCATATTTGAATCCTGGGGAGGCCTACGCTCCTAACTAGGTGACACTAAAGGTTGAAAAGAAAAAGAAAAAACGAAAGGAAAACGAAGGGGGTGACAGTCATAAGCTGGGCCAATGGCCAACTAAGGAGAGCACAAGAATTGGATAACGTAACATCATTCAGGTGCTGATTGTGCTGTGATGAGTGGCACTATTGGTTGTGTTGCCTAATTTAATAAGAGAAAAAAGAACCCAGATCTATCTCAGCTCAATGGTCATTTCAGAAAGAAATTGAGGTACAAGCCAAAGACATGAGTTGATGACCACCTTATCAGACACCAGCAAGTGTAACACAATATAAACACCCAGTTTGAACACCACCAGGTAGAGTAGTATGTTTCAATATAAACAAAATAGCATGCAACATTTCCACTTCCACTCTTGAATATAGAAACCAAGTAACTTACCTTTACTATGTCCAATGACAGCACTCACAACGTGTTCACCTCCATTAAAGTGATTTACAACAGCACGTATATCTTCCACTTCTCCCATATAGTTAGCAAACGAAATTGTCCCATCGCTTTCTCTGTACATGGTCATGGAGCTTAAGTTCAGTAAAGGTAATATATCATCCGAATATTTAAAGGTAGTAAGTAGCTTATAAGTATACAATTTCCTACTCCAACCCAATTTCCCAGTGGCACAGAATAGTTGGATATTATTCTGACAGTATGAAGACAACTAAAACCACATAAAATGATGAATGATTCCACTCATCAAACTAAGAGAGTCTGAGAGAGCCACGTCAAAGAAAATAGAATCTCAGTTTCAACAACAATCAAATTCATGGAATAGTCCTGAAGAAGATAGGGATTAGACTTTTCTTTTCCTATGCATTATCAGGTGATATGACATTGACACTACGACAATCTAACTAATCATAACTTAACAGCGCTGCTACTCCAGATCCTCCCCAACAGCAATTGAAAAAAGGGAAAGAAACTCAATGCAAGTTCGTCAATGAGAACATGATTGGCATAACTATGACAAGTAATACGTTGATGTCTTCACTGAACTAAGCTTAATTCACTGGAGGTAAATAATACTGACCACTGCCACGAACTTAATAAGTCTAGTACCTAAGATTTATCCACTTATGAATTGACAACCAATTAAGCAAAAGTGTCCTAATTTTAGATT
>ONZK01001135.1:123278-143385 GCA_900322385.1 Pharnaceum exiguum | reverse complement strand
GCATCCTACCAACTATGTTGACTCAGAGATCAATCAAACCCAAATATACTAATGCAAGGATTTCATTAATAACTCACGTGTGAGGCAGGTGAGGTGTAGATACCATATATTCCAACAGATTACAGGTCTAGATAAAGATAAGCTAATACAAAGTATCAATCATTATGTTAGTGGTAGTGGTTCCTAATTCATTTCAGTAGTGTCACTGTCAAGACTCATGACGTGTGTGCTTATGTATTGGGATATTTTGGGCCTTCATTGACTGCCAACCCCAAAAGATTGACTTCCCCATCATCCATTAAGAATATATCATTCGTAAGGATTTACTTGTCCCGTTTACCTGAGTACGGTTACATTGGTTACATCACCCATCACCCATTGAACGAGGATTTACACTCGATTGTTGTTGTTGTTGTTGTGTGGAGAAGTACATTATCTGTTACAACTTCCTATTATAAAGCAAAGTGCACAACCTTTCATTGCTTCATTCTGCTTTCCATGAGGCTAAAGGTGGAGTTTCTGAGTTCTTCCAGGTCACAGTACCAATGTTATAGCGGTCACCTTTAACACTTCCTGCCTCAGCAAAGGATTCAAGCTCGGTCATCTCTTCTGAAGTTAGCTTAACAGACAGGGCTTTGATGTTCTGCTCAAGGTTTTCGATCTTTGTCGTTCCAGGAATTGGACACACATCATCTCCCTGATGGTGTAACCAGGCAAGTGCTAGTTGCGCTGGGGTGCATCCTTTTCTAGATGCTATTTCACTAACCCTCTCAAATATGCGCAAGTTATGCTGCACATTCTCAGGTTGGAATCTCGGCATATTCTGAGACAAAGTTTCAATACAGAAAGCATTGTGGGTCAAGCAAGTGGTATATAACAGTACAAGTAAAACGTCCAAGCAGACTATCAGAACATTTGGTTAAGTGGTACACATTTACAGCTTAAACTGCAAAGTATTTAATCTATCATTAGAAGCATATACTCCAGTAAGAGGTATCTCAGCATAAGATGCACTCTTTCAACCAGGTTTATATGCAAGAGACTTGCATAAATATCTCTTGATCAGAAAATTAAAGCGACATGTAAACGATCTATAAAAAAAATGATGCTCCTAACTGGAAAAAACTAAGGGCAATGTCTTCATTCCACCAGATATACTAAAACCTTCAGTAAACAGATATCATAAGAGTAGAATGTGGACAATTGTATTGTGGGTGACTCAGCAAAACAATTCAGACTAAGGACAGACTCCTAGCTTGGGGCATACACAGAAACTTCAGACCAAGGACAGACTCCTAACTTGGGGTATACACTGTGATAACAAGTGTGTTTTGTGCAATGACAAAGCTGAAACTTTTGGAACACATATTTTTTTGAATGCCCTGTTTTTCATCACATTTGGCAATGGGTACTTCTCTGGCAGGTGAACAAAAAATGTGAGTAACTGAGTGTCTGGGATGCTGAATGTGCATGGCTAAGGACTTATGGAAACTGTAGAGGTTCTGAAGCTATCATGCTCTATGTCTCACTGCAGTAGTCCATTTTGTATGGATTGAAAGGAACAAAAGCATCTTCCAGAGGACGAGCCGAAGAGCACGGGATCTCATCCGAAATATTACACTGAATATTCATGCTAAGATAGCAAAATATCCCCTGCTGCATTGTAGAGCTCAGCAACCAAACACGTATATTTGATTCATACTTAGGAACTGCAAATGAAGGCGGTTCACATTGGGGTCTTTCCTAGAAGGTATTCAAAATGTATCCAATGATGCAGGAAAGCTCCATATTTCTGTAGTAGTTTAGTTGCTGAATGCGTGATCTGTGAATTTGTGTTTGCTTCTTTCTAGGATGGCATAACCTAGTTGTACATACACTCTATGCTTTCGGTAATAAAATTATATATTTATCAACAACAAAAAAATTATCGTAAGAGCATCTTATGAACCAACGCTGTGAAGACATCATAGAAATGGGCAGTAATTAGAGATATAACTGGATCTTTCATTTGTAATCAAGCCAAGGCCAAAACCTCAAAGAGACATTTAAGCAGTTAATATGTTCTGTATGTGGAAACCCTGGGTTCACAGAACATCACACTAGTTCGAATTTCCCAAAACAAAAACTACAAAAAGAGCAAGAATATACAGACCTGTCGGGTGTCCAGCGGTGCAAAGTTCTGCACCAGCTTGGGTCCTGAAGACAGAAATCCCCTCCCCAGAGGGCTGTAAGCCACAATCCCAATCCCAAGTTCCCTAGAATATGCACAAATGTTTCACTCTAATCAATTCTATTTTCACAATCAAAACATCAGCATTGACAAATCCTCACCTGCACGTGGGTACTATTTCCTTCTCCACTTCTCTTTCCCACAAGGACCATTCAATTTGGACTGCTGTAATTGGATGAACTGCATGCGCTCTTCTGATAGTTGAAGCTGATGCTTCAGACAGACCAACGTACTTGACCTTTCCCTCTTCCACCAACTTTTTGAGTTCTCCCATCTTAAGTTTCACGTCAAGAAAGGAAAAGAGATCAAACAGCTTGAATTCAAACCACTTACTCCAGCAGGTAGTGTAACGGTAGGTGAAGCATTTGAAAAAGTGTCCCAACTGTACGACAAAGGGCTAATGTAGGAATACAAACCGTGAGTTCAATTGGAACTTTACTGTCAATGCGATGCTGATAATAAAGGTCGATACAATCAACACCAAGTCGTTTCAAACTGCCCTCACAGGAAATATTCACGAAAGCAGGGTCACCCCGTATCTCCTTCTTTGGACCTGTAACATGTCCAAATTTAGTGGCCAATTGCACTTTTTCTCTCCACTCACCTCTCAGGGCCTACAAATTTTGCAGGAACAGGATTAAGATAGAATTGTTTTAAGAAAAAAGGGTAAATTAGAGCACAATAGGAATCACCTCACCAAAAGTGCATCATCAATATTCAATACTCACCCTAATTAATAGCACCAATAGGAACAAAAATGAAAAATTATAAGGCTCCAAAAGTTCGCCAATATTCATGTGAAGTACAGACCGAGAGCTTGAGGCTAAGAGGATTTTTTTTAATTAAAAAAAAGCTAGAGTAACTTTTGCCTGCTCAGCTATTGTTAGTTCATTTACAGTGTTTCAGAACATGGGTGAATATCCTATCCTGATCTCAAAAATCATACGATCATAAGGTATAAATAAGGACAATTATCAACCATTGATTTATTTCTAGATTCAAGGAGGATGGTTGATTTACTTGATATTTTTTTAACCTTTTATCTTTTCTTTTGGCCAGAAAAAAAAATTTAAAAAAAAAAATTTACGTAATTTTTTTTTTGATTTTTTTGTAAGGGCGTGTTTGGCTCAGATTACTCAATAGTTCGATTTTTTTTACCAACATTTGTACTTACAAAAGTTAACATTAGTAAGAACAATATATGATTTCCATCCTAGATCAGGTCCGATAAATTGTTACAACAAAAGTACGTTTTCGTACCAACAATTTGTAGTTCTAACGGTGATGATAAAGTTTAAAGTTTCTTTAATTACATATGTGTATAAGTGTCAGTACAAATTAGTACATGAATGACACAAATTTTTCCTCCCTTCCGTAACTACAATAACTTGGTTTTAACCTATAATATGACAACAGTTCGATTTTTTGTACCAACATTTGTACTTACAAAAGTTAACATTAGTAAGAACAATATGAAACTTCTATCTTAGATCAGGTCCGATAAATTGTTACAACAAAAGTAAGTTTTCGTACCAACAATTTTTAGTACTAACAAATTCATGATTTTGTCAGTACAATTATCCACAGATTTCCAACAACGAAAATGCACCAAACACGTATTGGGAAAATTCCATTTTTTTAATTTTTTAACCGAAAAAAAAAATATTTTTCAATTTTTTCTTTTTTTTCCCTTGTTAATAGGGTATTAAAAGAAGGAAAAAAAATTAATCAACCATCCTCCTTAAATCTAGGACTAAATAAATGATTAATAATTGTCCTTGTCTAAGCCTTATGATCCTATGATTTTTGAGACAAGGATATGATATTTTCCATTCAGAACATAGTTCCACTTGGCTATGTAAAATTTCAGAGTCCCTCAACCATGAAAATAATGATCGAAACTCAAGGGATCACAAGAACATGATTTCTGCAGCTCAGAACTGTAGTCCTTAACTCCTACTCCCCTCCATCTCTCTGAATGAAGCTTTCCTTGATCAAACAAGATTACAGGAGTGAATTTCTGGCATTACCCTTTTTCTTCTTCTTTGACTATTTCACTGCTCATCAATCGGGTGTAGATGCAGAAGAGATATAGTCTCAAGTGGTAGAGCGCTCACCGGCCTCAACGCCTTCCTTTAATAAAAACTAGTGAAGATGCAAAAATTACAAAAAAAAAAAAACACATCACATTTTGTTCAACTATGAGCTTGGTTTAGCTAGGAGCTTTCATTAATAGATGAACGAAGAAAATACACCATGTATAACTCTTCTGGTTCTGGGGCAGGGTTAATGTATGACAACCACCAGAAAATGATCGCTTCACATCTTCATCAGTTGAAATTAGAAGGAAATTTCAAATTATATCCCAAAACTCAAATTGAATTTGACAAACATTATACTCGAAACAGGCAATTATTCTCCCAAGTATAAAGCTCCAAGCACTTCATCAAATTGAACATTACTGATAAGCTAAGTAGTAGGGCCTTGTTCTTTAGAATTTAATTTCCCTAGTCCAGTCCTAGAGGAGCCATAGTCAAAAATGATTGACAGATTGTCTACTTCTGACTTTCTAAAGTTCATCATTGTAGACTTGCTCATAAGAAGTGGAAATTATCAGAAGATTTCCCCACAAATGGAAATGAGTCAACAGATCAAAAATTCCAATCAAAGACCAGAAAAATACAATCAAAAGCACCCAAAAATATTCACCAAAAGATGATCACTCAAAACCTTCCGAAACCCAGCTACCATTTCCACTACCAAAGTCAACTATATCAAACAAAAACTCAACAAATTAGACCAAAAAGAACAGAAACTGAACATGTGGGCAATTGAGAATTGTAAAGTCAAATAAATTAGTTGAATATTCATTTCATAAAAACAAAGTTTACCAAATTAATCTCAACCAGCATAAAACCATAGTACTAAGTAATCAAAAGCACCAACAATAAATAAATAAAATAAACATATACTCAGAAAACCCCAGATTACAAACAACCTACAACACCAAAGTCAACTCCAATCAAAGTACATCCGAAAGCAAAGAACTTGAGCAAATGGGTATAGTTAAAATTACCTTGCCAAGGAGAATTTCATTGATATGAGGGCCATAAATGTCAGAAGTATCAAGAAAGGTGACACCAGAGGTAATGGCATGGTGTATGAGCTTGATCATATCATCTTCTGGCTTTGGTGCGCCGTAACGTGAAGACATGCCCATGCATCCAAGTCCTTGTGCTGATACTTCTAGGCCTTGTGATCCCAGCTTCATCCTCCTCACTGCATCTGTCATTTTCTCCATTCCTTTCTCTCTCTCCTTTGTCCATAAACTCTGTTATTGAGTAAGTGGATGTTCACTGTTCAGTGAGTTGGGCTAAAGATTTAAAAGCAATGCTAGTGGACAAAAACATGTCAATCAAGAAAGGCACTTTATTTCAAAGATAGACACTGAAATATTTTACTGACACACCTGATCAATCAGTGACTTGGCAAGTGGCAAGAGGAAATGATGTGCTTAATGAGACACCTGGCAAGATGGGGCCAAAACACCTCTACTGTTGCACAGGTATCACTCAACAACAACAACTGAATAAGTCAGGGCAGAAGCTGAAGAAGGGACACTTCATCCACAAGAATGCCCGTCCATGCTACTCCAGAAGCGAAACCAGCTCCTACTATCTGCAACAGATGTGTCAGCAAGAATAAAATATCTGATGCCAAACACTCACTTCTTCAAGGGACGGCGAAATTGGGTGCCGATTAAGGTAATCTGAAAACTGGTGATGTACACAGCCGCAGCAACTCTCCCATACCACAACCTGTCCCTGGCGGAACGAGAAAAGGACCCTCTACCAGCACAAATTCCTCAATTAGCAGATCTGCAGCGCTGGTCAAGAGGGCTAAAGGAAACTCAATGGCAGCTACGCCAAGAAGGCGAGGAGGTTATTGATTACTTCCTCAGAAGAATCGTATAATTCATTGACCCGCCACCAATTATTCCAATGCGAAGGAAGACAATCATCTTCATATAAGTAGAGCATTCAGATTTCAGTCAATAGAAGTGTCAAATATCAGAAACCAACATTTCAACTATTATTTTACGTCAATCTTAAAAATCTGACACGAGTAGGGTGGAACTGTGCAAATAACCATGTATTAGTAGCAATGCAGGCATATAACACACACTTGCACCTGTAAACAGCATTTGAGCTAGAGAAAAAAACACCACCATAGGTCCATAAAAAAGAGGTTGTATTATTGTATACATCACTGGTTACTACACTGAAGTGAGGCATTTATTGCGCGGAACGGGCCATTCATTCAGAACAGTGCAGTGCAATTTCTTTCACAATTTCATTTTGCTATCCATGAGGCTAAAGGTGGAGTTTCTGAGTCCTTCCATGTCGCAAAAGTTTTGCACTGCACAGCGGTCACCTTTGACACTTCCTGCCGAAGCAAGGGATTCAAGCTCAGCCATATCTTCTGGGGTTAGCTTAACAAACAGGGCTTTGATGTTCTGGTCTAGGTTCTCAATGTTTGTAGTTCCAGGGATAGGGCATACATCCTCCCCCTGATGGTGTACCCAGGCAAGTGCTAGTTGCGCGGGGGTGCATCCCTTTTTAGATGCTATTTCACTAACTCTCTCAAATATGCGAATGTTATGCTGCACATTCTCAGGTTGGAATCTTGGTGTATACTGATTCAAAATAACCAGACAATAAGCAAGTAAGGGTGGAGCCAGGGGATAACAAAAATGAAAAGTCCGTGCAGACTATGATAACAGTTGGTAGAGTGATATTTATTTATTTTCAGCTTAAAGTTTCGGCTGACAAATGAAAGAAATTTACTTCAAAACATTTTGTGTTTATTGAGAAGATGAATTTCAGCATGATAAGCGATTGTGAACACCCTTACTAACAGGTTTACACCGGAGACTTGCATGAAAGTCTCTCGTTCAGAAGACGACAGCAACATGCATGCCTCATCAACTGATTATTCAGCTACCAAGTGGTAAAAATGAAGGCCACGTTTTCATTCCACCAAATACTAAAACCTTCCGGAAAACATAGAATGATAGCATCTCTAAACTGACACTGTTTTAGCATGCAAATGAATAATAAAACATAAAAAGCAACTAGAAAATGGTTAGTTACCAAAACAGAAACGGGCAGCATTATGAGATGAGACTGGATTATGAGATATATGTGGAACTTTCGTATGTTATCTTGTATGTTCTGTTGGTGCAACACATTGTAAGGACAACAACGATTTAGAAGGACTAATGTTGAGAGACAGCTACGTCTAAAATCAAAATCTTAGATCATTATTTTGTTACATAGGAAAAACATGAAACAAGGAGGTACACTTTTGACAAAACACAAATGTCCAATAAGTGTATACAGACCTGCCTGAAGTCCTGCGGTGTAAAGCTTTCCACCAGTTTGAGCCCTGAACAGAGAAACCCCCTTCCAAGAGGACAGTACGCCACAATTCCAATCCCAAGTTCCCTAGGTGAAGACACACAAATGTCATAGGTTCTATTGATGCTACTTTCAAAGTCAAAATATCAGCAATGAAGAATCCCTCACCTGCATGTCGGTACTATTTCCTTCTCTACTTCTCTTTCCCACAAGGACCATTCAAGCTGTAATTGGATGAACTGCATGTGCTCTTCTAATAGTTGAAGTTGATGCTTCAGAGTTCAGACAGACCAATGTACTTGATTTTCCCCTCTTCCACCAGTTTTTTGAGTTCTCCCATCTGAAGTTTCACCGCAAGAAAGGAAAAGGGATCAAACAGCTTGACTTCTAACTACATACTATAACAGTTAGAGCGAGTTTAGGTAGGACAAAAGACTAATTATGCAAGTGCAGGGGTGATGATTGATGACCAGGCCACACACCAGTATCGATCAATTGGGGCCTTTTCTTTCCTATGCCATAAACTCATTCAGCAAATTCATGATGCAATCCAGAGATTAGCATTAGAAGAGGATATCTGATTGTACAATAAGCCATAAGTTGTTTGAGGAAAATATCATAAAACTGGGCAAATGATGAACTTCCAGTCCAAGGAAAAAAAATCAGCAAATGGCTTTCAGTGTGGTTCATTGTTTAATCATACAATCAACTTAAAAATAGCAAGCAAAAACCTGTAGCGCTCTTTCAAAATAGAAAGTATGACGGCAAACAACATCAAAACTATACACATTTCAACATTTTCACATGTGAATACAGAAACAGATAGAGAAGTCAATAAACAAACCGTGATTTCAATTGGAACTTTTGTATCGATACCGTGCTGATAATAAAGGTCAATACAATCAACACCAAGTCTCGACAAACTCCCCTCGCAGGCAGCCTCACATAAGCAGGCTCACCCCGTATTTCTTTCTTCGGACCTATAACAACACCGAACTTTGTGGCCAACTGCACTTTTTCTCTCCACTCACCTCTCAGGGCCTATGCATTTCAAAGGAGCAAGACACCAAACAGCAAAATATGAAGAAAAAAAAAGAGAACACATTAGCCATTACCTCAACAAAAGTGCATCATCAATACTCACGCAAATCAGAAACATAAAAGTTCAAAAAGGAACTGAAATCCTCCAACATTCATGGGATCAACTATCTCTAGTTTTTCTTTTATTCTTCTTTTTTGGGATTCATAACCCACTTGATGACGTAAAACTGTAGGATAACACAACCATGGTGAAAACTATTGAAACATAGGAGATTCGGAGAACATGATTTCAGCAACTCAAAACACTAGTCTTCAAACTCCCCCTCCCTCTCTCCAAATCCTAAATCGCACAAGACTACAAGAGTGAATTTCTTGTTTGACCCTTTCTCTTCTTCTTTAACCATTTGACTTAATCTGCCATCAATCGGATGCCTTAAAACATCACATTTTCTTCAATTATGACCTTCATAGCTTCGCAAAAACTTTCATAAACAGGTCAGTGAAACTGATACATCAGCTATAACTGTTCTGGTTCTGGTGACAATCCGATAGCTGATCTCATCAAACATTGAACATTTTATTTAGAAAAATATCTTCTTTTTAATATTTGAAAACAAAGTATCAGATTGAATGTGACTAACAATTCACCACCAGAAACAGGCAATCATACTCCTACATCACAAACATAATTAGTCCAACATTTCATCAAGTTGAAAAACAGCTTACGTTGTCCAAAATCAGTGAAAACAAAGTCTGTTTTTAAGGTACTTAGTGTTCTGACTCACTCATCAGAAATGAAATCATCATAGGCTTCCCCTAATGAAAGAACCAAATGGATGATAATAATGAAAGCAGTAACCCAAGCAAAGATTCATGAAAATGCAATCAAAACCACCCTAAAACATTCACCAAACAAATATAAAGGGTTATAGGGAGGTTTATTATTCTGTGTTAGAAGAAGTTATTTAGCAGTTGAAAAATACTATTTGAGATGTTATTTATAGTGAGATTTGAAGATTTCATTAATAGAGAGGGAGGTGGTTCAAACCACCTTATAAATTCTTGTGTTGTATGTTATTGCTTGCTAATTTCCTAACAGTTCCTTTGAGCGGGTGACAAAAAGAGGGGGAAAGAAGAGTATCCCAAAGGATATATGCTGGAAGAAGTGTGCCAAATTGGTTAATATATATATAAAGGCCTTTTAATTCATGAGGCAGCCTTCCTTGGTGTCCACTTAGAATAAGGCCCAAAGAATTATAATCTACTATACTCTCACTAAGAAACCTATTATTATTATTGGATTGGGCTCCAAAGCCGGTTAATTTAACTGTTTTGTTGGATATGACAAATCCAAATGTATCCTCATCCCTTAGCCGACTATGAATTTTTTCTTTGGAAAAAACAAACTCTAAACATTCGATCATCTCTCTAATTTCCTTAAAGTTGTTACTATGATCAATGTTCTCGAGCGGCTCAAAGCCATCGTAAATGTAACAAGAATACTTCCCATCATTACCATATGTGAAGCTTCTCACGGGTTTGACAACGGTACCCACGTTATCAAACCCGTAGAGATGGACGAATGTATCGTATGAGTCTTTTACTCCCACGTCCGAAGTGAGCTCCAATTTCACTACGAACCCACCATCTTGGGTGGGGTAGTAGCCTCTGTATTAGATGGCTAAATTTTTTTTATTAAAAGAAAGTGCGTCAAGGTAGCGTGTAGAAAGGGTTTTAATTTTTTTAATTAAAAAAATGAGCGTGTATGTAGTGTGGTGTATGGGTTCCTTTGAGCCAATGATAAAAAAAAGGGGGAAAGAGCAATATCTCGAAGGGATAGATATAGGAACAAGATCGCCAATTTGCAAATTGGTTAATATTTGTATAAACCCACTCAACTCACGAGGCATCATACCTTTATAATTTTCCCTTAGAATGTCGTCCAAATAATTATAATCTATTATACTCTCAGCTAGAAATTTATTATTATCATTGGGTTGTGCTCCACCAAAGCCCGTTAATTTAACTTTTTCGTTGAATATGACAAATCCAATTTTAGCCTCGTCTGATCTATTAGCCGACCATGAATTTTTTCTTTGAAAAAAAGAAACTTTAGACATTCGATCATCTCTATAATATGCCTAAAATTGTTATCATTATCAACGTTTTCGAGAGGCTCAAAGCCTTCGTAAACGTAACAATTATACTGCCGGCGATCACCGTAGGTGAAGCTCCATGAGGCCACCATCTTAGGTGGGGTAGTAGCCTCCTCCCATATTAAAGTATAATATATATTATGCACGCAATATATTATATATTATGTAATATATTATAGCACGCAATATATTAAGAAAAATACCAAGCTGCTTTGGTTTCTTCTGGGTTTTGTGTGTCATGAAATAAATGCAACAATAATAACTATTTTGCTATTAAGTGGTAACTGAAATAAATGAGACAAATAGCCAAATTTAATTATTACACTTCAAATCCCAAAATTTGGAGAATTAAAATTTGTTCTCATACGTAAAACAATAAGAAAATGGCAAAATTGTTTGGAATAATCCCAAGTTGGGGTCATTATCCCAAAATAATCTCAAGTTGACATATTTCCCAGAATAATCCCAACTTGCCCGACATTTCACCCGAGCAGACTAATGATGCCTATAAAGATGTTTTCAGGTGAAAGCTTGCATATGTGGCTAAAGAACATATGCCTAATGGTGAAGTGGCAGCAGATTAAGTTAAAATGGAGAAGGAAATGAATGATGAATAATGTGAGTTGGGAGTTTCAGGAGCTTCATGTGCTCTCATTTAATTTAATCACGAGCAAAGTCAGCATTAAGTGCATGATCTTTAGCCATATATGCAAGTTTTCACCTGAAAACATCTTTTCGGGCATCATTAGTCTGCTCGGGTGAAATGTCGGGCAAGTTGGGATTATTCTGGGAAATATGTCAACTTGGGATTATTTTGAGATAATGGCCCAACTTGGGATTATTCCCATCAATTTTGCCTAAGAAAATTAGTTCTATTACAATAAGCAAAATACAAATATAAAGCATGAAGGAGTAGGACCCAAAAAGTTGTTAGACTCAACCAATTTTTTGATCCAACCTTTGCCCGAGAGATAAAGGTGGAGCATCATTAGAAAGTCGGTCCATATCAAGTTGAGATTCAAGTTCATTGATATTTCTGTTTTTTTCAGGGCTCCTGAGGGATCAGCATGTACCCTGACATTCCTAAAGAATGGGATCACATTAATAGGGACCACTCTCAGAATAGTCGTAAATATCTATTAGCTCCCCATGTAATACTATATCGCTCCATTTTCTCCCTCCTTGCCTTGTGCTACTTGCCTTATTTGCCCTTGCCTCCTTCCCATGGCCCTTGCCCTCCTTGCTCAATTTGAGTTGGGTCGTATTGGTTAATACAATCGGTTAATTTGTTGTTAAATGCAAAATCCCTTTTATCTCTAATAAATTGGCACACAGAGGAACGAAAATTGTTTCTCTGGGCCGGGGATAAAAAGAGAGGAAATGATTGATATCCCAAAGGGATTGAGGTAGGAAAAACCTTGCCAATTTGCAAATTGGTCAAGATATGGATGAGCCAACTCAACTCACGAGGCATCATACCTTTATTATTCATCGGGACAAATCCAAAGGAATCTTGTTTAACTTAGAATACCTTGCCCATGTCCTCCTTGTTCCCACCAATTTCAGTTGGGTTGTATTTGTTAATGCATCTGATCCGTATTGAGTTAAATGTTAAATCGATTTTATCTTTAATAATTTGGCATGCAGCGGAACAAAAAAATTTCTTGTTGGGTACAAGCCCAAATAAACTATTAGTTAAATAAAAAAGAAGAAAAAGAGAATAAAAGAAAAATCTAAAGAAGTGTTGATTTTCGAAGGCACATGCGTAGGCTCCCTCTTGGGTGGGTTAATTCTTCTTTATTAAAATAATGCGCGTGAAGGTAGCGTGATGAAAGGGCTTTATTTTTTTATTAAAAAAAGATCGTGAAGGTAGATGAGTGGGTATTTTTTCGGATTTTCTTTTCATTAAAAAATTCGCATGAAAGTAGCGTAGGGGGTGTATTTTTTTTATTAAAAAATGCCCATGAAGGTAGCGTGTGTGGTGGTGTAATTTTTTTTATTAAAAAAACACACGTGGAGTAAGGGCCATTCTCAACATGAACCCACCATCTTGGGTGGGGTAGTAGCCTCCATCTAGGGTGGGTTAATTCTTTTTTTTTTATAAAAAAAAATTTCCATGAAGGTAGCGTTGGGGGTGTAATTTTTTTTAAAGTGCACCTTGTTTAACTTAGAACTACATGATGTGATTGATGTCTTGGCATTACACTTTATCTATTTTTCAAAATTAACGAAATTTGTTAAACTTATACCTCCAAACAGAAATGGTACCAAAGGATGATCACTAAAAACCCTCCAAAACAGACCTAGACAAGGGAATCGCCATTACAGACCTAGACAAAAAAATAGACCTAGGTTAAATAAGAAAAACTTTTAGCAAGAAAGTCTAAGATGCTTCAACATAGAAATATCAAAAACTTCACTAGTAAAGAATAAGATTTTGTTGAATCTTGGTAAAGAATAATAGTGAAAGTTGACACATTACAAGCTTGACAAAAAAATAATATAAAATCAAAATAATATTCACATAATGCACCCAAAATAACACGGAAAGAAGGGGAAAGAGTGATATCCCAGAGGGATATAGGCGGGGAGAAGGTTACCGATTTGCAAATCGGACAATATGTGGATGAGTCCACTTAGCTCTCCAGGCATTATGCCTTCATATTTTTCCCTCATAATCTCACCCAAAGCGTTATACTCAACTATACTCTGAGCTAAAAAGTCATTATCATCCATGGGCTGGGCTCCACCAAAAGCTGTTAACTTAATTCTTCCATGGGATGTCACAAATCCTATTTTATCCTCTACTCCTAACTGGCCATTGATTTTCTTTTTCGACAACACAAACTCTAGAGAGTCTATCATCTCTCTAATTTGGCTAAAATTATTATTATTATTGATGTTCTCTATTGGCTCAAAGGCCTTGTACATGTAACATGTATACATCCCTTGATTACCATACCTGAACCTTCTCACGGGTTTGATAACGTGGGCACCGTTATCAAACCCGTAGAGAACCAGGGAAGTGTCGTAGGAGTTTCTTACCCCCTCGTCGGAAGTGAGGGCCAGTTGCACTACATACCCACCATCTTGGGTGGGGTAGTAGTCTCCTAGCATAGCACCAGGCGTGATGCTGAAAGGGAAGGTTAATTCCTCGCTCGTGGGAAAAGGAATCGCCATTACAACCTAGACATACAAGAATGAAAATTAACAAAAAAACTTCACTACAGAACTTTTAGCAAGAAATGAGAGAGAGAGAGAGAGAAACTACCTACAAACAACAATGTCCTTGGTTATCTCATTCCTTCGTCTTCTAAAAGCTAACTAAAAAGCAGATTCACTTCTCTCTCCTCTCTGTTTTGTTTGGAGTGAAATGAGAAATGAAATGAAACAATGAGTTTAATTATTATGTTGGGTTAAGTAGGGTTTTATGTAAAGGTAACAAGACAACAGAGCAGAAAGACAACGAGAGAGTTAAGTTATTATTTTAATCTGTTATTTTAAGTTATAATTTTCCCTTAAAACGTCGCCCAAAGAAATATAATCTATTATACTCTGAGCTAGAAAGTTATTATTTTCATTGGGATGTGCTTCAACAAAGCCCGTTAATTTAACTTTTTCGTTGGATATGACAAATCCAATTTTATCATCATCCCTTAGCCGGCCATGAATTTTGTATTTGAAAAAAACAAACTCTAAACATTCGGTCATCTCTCTAATCTCTAAGTTGTTACTATGATCAATGTTCTCGAGCGGCTCAAAGCCTTCGTAGATATAACAACAATAATTCTCATCAAAAATGAGCGTGAGGTAGCGTGGTGAGTGGGTTAAATTTTTTTTCATTAAAAAATTCGAATGAAGGTAGCGTGGGAGGGGTGTATTTTTTAATTAAAAAAATTCCCATGAAGGTTGCGTGTGGGGTGGTGTAACTTTTTTATTAAAAAAATACACGTGAAGTGAGTGCCACTCTCATCACGAACCTACCATCTTGGGTGGGGTAGTAGCCCCCATATTGGGTAGGTTAATTCTTTTTTTATTAAAATAATGCGCGTGAAGGTAGCGTGGTAAAGGGGCTTTAATTTTTTATTAAAAAAATGAGCGTAAAAGTAGCGCGGTGAGGGTGTTAATTTTTTTTCATAAAAAAAATGCGCGTGAAGGTAGCGTCTGGGGGTGTAATTTTTTTATTAAAAAAATGCCCATGAAGGTAGCGTGCGGGGTGGGTAATTTTTTTTATTTAAAAAATACCCATGAAGGTAGCCTTGGGAGGTGTAATTTTTTTTTTAAAGTAAACCTTGTTTATCTTAGAAAAACATGATGTGATTGATGTCCTGACGTTGGCCTTTATCTATTTTTCAATATTAACAAAATTTGTTATATTTATATCTCCAAACGGAAATTTACAATTACGGTTGTTAGAGTTTTGTAGTCAATTTTTTGTTAGATGTCCACACTTAGTAATTAAATGGGTAAAAATGATCTAATTCTAAAATAATGGTAAAATAAAAGCCTCAAATTTTTTGATAATTAATGTTTCAGCACATTAACGTTGCAATATGGATTTTCTATCTTCAAAATAGAAAACAGCAATATCCTGGAAAATAAATGAGTTTGATCATCTCATCTTCTGGATTTGGTGTGCCATAAAAGAGCAGTAACAATAATAACTATTATGCTGGTAAATGGTAACCGAAACGAATAAGACAATAGCCAAATTAATGATTACAATTCAAATTCCAAGATTTGGAGAATTGAAATTATAAAATGTTCTCATACATATAACAACAAGAAAATTTGTTCAATATTACAATTAATCTGTTGTTTTTTCGTTATACCTCAAATTAGACCCTAAATAAACTAACTAAGTAGATATGACAAGTTCCTTCAAAAAAAAAAGTAGATTGGACAAATAGGGGTCGATCCTACGGAGAAAGTGTATGGCTCTTTATATGCTAAATTTCTAACTCTATAATAGATTACTACGCCAAATTAATTGACAATGACTAATTAAACTAGACTCTAACTTAAGAAACTGATTGAGGAACAAGCTACTGTTCCTGACACAAAACTAAAAAAACAAAAATAAACACACGTAAAGGGGGGTTTGTGTGATTGACGTGATTAACTACTAGTAAACTAGGGAACAACAAATACTCAATAACATATTAGGATCCACCATGCAATTCATTCAATTATAGACACATACAATTGCTTATCAAATAGATTGACCGTAGCTAGCGGCGATTCCCTATCTTTCCTTATGTTTAGTTAGACCTGTACTAGCCCTAGATACCAACCCTAACCATATGAAAAACCCAATGCCCTAGCGCACTGAAGATTCAACTCAATGATAGCATTAAGATTTAGAAAGACATCACCAATTATTCTAGGCAGTCAAGCATCACCAGCGAGTTAATTCAACCTAGACTATGAATCACTACTATTGAAAAATAACTTAACTAGCAATAAATACTCGATTGTTCTAACTAATTGCGCACCTAACTAGCTCAATCATCAATCATGGAGTGTGAAAATAATGAAATATAGATACTTGAAAGAACAATTGTAATAAATTAAGAACAAATAATCTTGTCTCATAAACTAATAACATGGCTTCAACTAATAGTTAATGAGCATAAACTATCCAGCCAAACATACTACAAAACAAACAAAACAAAGTGAAGAAGGAAGAACTCATAGACGAAATTTGGATCAGTGAGGAACAACTCATCAGACTCAAGAACACTTGGATTTCGGCCTTGTTGCTCGATCTCTCCTTGCTTGCAGCACATATGAGTGTGTAATATAGGGTATTAATTTTCTGCCCCAAGAGGGGGAAGACGCGCGTTTGTGTATTGATATTTTGTGGTGTTATGATGTTTTTAATATATAGGGGAAAGTAAAGAAAGAGATAAGGAAAGTGAATATTTGTAAGACTAGGACTCTTCTTTTCTTATGTTTCCTTGCCTTATGGTAGTTGTATTGGCCTTAGGAAAGCCTTGGAGAATAATATTATATGCTGGAACGTTGTGCTTTGGAGGACAAGGCATATTTACTCATGAAATATATATATATATATATATTGGGGTAAGGTTACGTACATCAGGCTCCCTCAGTACCCTATCTTAGATGGGATAATACTGGGACTGTTGTTGTTGTTGTTGTTGTTGTTGTTGTTGTTTCTCAAACCGCATCTCTGAGGAACATGCTTGAAAACAGTGTTCTGTTTCATAGGAACTGATGTGCGACACTGACTTGTAGCTCGATCTAGACTTTGATAACGATCTCATCTCTTGAAACTCTGATATGAAAGTTGTAGACGACATCATAAGATTTGCATAGCATCTTTAACGAGATTCAACGGATCTTTGACGTGAAAGTTATGGCCTCCACAAGTGTCCTCATCAAATTGTCCAATAACTCTCATTTAGCTCCAATTTGTATTACACTCTCCAAATGTACCTATAACACGAAATATTCATAATAAGCTCATATAGGTATGAAATATAACTCAAATCCTAAGATATTAAATGGAAATATATGTATAATTTAGCACTTAACAAAACTCATACCAAAATAAATAGTAGGTAAAGCCTTCATTAATAATTTGGTCCCAAAAAATTGTTGGACTCAACCAATTCATTGATCCAACTCTTGCCTGAAAGATACATATGGAGTACCATTAAGAAATCAGGCCATGTGAGGTAAATGTTTAATTACATAATAATTTTTGTTTTCTTTAAAGCTTTAGTGGGATCAACATGTATCTTCACTGTCCTACATAATTTCATATATCCATTAGCATCACACTGGTAGCCACCACTAACATATTCGTAAACATCAACTAACTCATCATGAAAATTTCTATCGATCTATCTTACCCTTCCTTGCCCTTGCCCTCCACCAATTTCATTTGGGTTGCATTTGTTAATACACACCATCATTGATGCGTTAAACGACGTATCCATTTTGTCCTTCACAAAATAGCATGCGACAGAACGAAAGCTGCTTCTTTGTGCGGGTGACAGAAAGAGAGGGAAAGAAGAATACCCTAAAGCAGGGGCGAAACTAGTAGGGGGGCTGGTAGAGGCCCCTCCGACCCACTTGTCTTAGTTCATGATTTTTCAATTGGGCCCCTGCAACTCTGAAATGGATATGTACCATTTTGATGTCTAAATATTCGTTATGGATTCTAGCGTAGTGGAAAGAGAGACTTTTTGTGCAAGATAGTTAAGTTGGTCCTGAGTTCGAGTATTTAGTATTGGGCTGGGCGGGAGTTGTTTTTAAAATAAAAAAAAAAAAATAAAACAAAAGTCAGCCTATATGTAACATTAGACATCGCGTGAGAATGGGGGATTGACCAATCAGAAAAGGTGGTGTAGATATCCACACATGCAATTATGTTGAGACAACAAATGACGTAGAGAACTATATATAAAAACGATGCAATTAAAGCACCAGAAAATTCTCAGTTGTTCAAAAGCAATAGTACTACATCGTCTTCCATTAAGGGGAAAATACAAGTCTGGAAGGTAAGAGGTGACTTATTGACTTACTGGTTATCAGCCTCTTTATGATTTGGAGTTCAATCCTCCGTCTAATCACTTGGTAATATTATTGCATTTTAATTGAGAAGAAGAAAAACTTAGATTATACTGTAAGTTTGATGAGTTCACAATTTTTTCCACGAGGACAAAGGTGGAGTCTCAGAGTCTCTCCAAGTAACAACAAAAGAAGGATATCGGTCTCCCTTTGCAACAGAAGCAAGAGACTCTAGTTCAAGCATGTCTTGTTTTGTCAGTGAGCCTAAGACTGACAATGATCCAATGTTCTCGTTTAGATTTTCTTTCTTGGTAGTTCCCGGTATAGGACTCACATCGTCTCCTTGGTAGTGAACCCAAGCTAAAGCTAGCTGCGAAGGCGTGCACCCTTTCTTTGTAGCTAGTTCATGTACCTTCTCAAATATATGCTTGTTTTGCTCCATGTTTGTGGGATGGAATTTGGGTAATATCTGGAGACATCAAATTACGACGGATCATAAATGTACCTTTAGATATCAAGATAGGGTACGTAACATCAAGTATGTTGAGACAAATCAAGAAATTTTTATTTTTATATTGAGTTTTAGTAAATCGACAATCGTAAGAGACTAAAATCATACCTTCCGAATATCACCTTCGGTCAAGTCTTGGATCATCGTTGGACCTACGGAAAAGAATCCTCGTCCCAAAGGACTAAATGGAACAATGCCAATGCCAAGTTCTCTGCCAAGTTTAAACGCAAGTAGCAGATTAAAGTGAATCTTAGTTACGAGCTATCGCCCCCCATTACACCAAAAAAAAAATGTGAATCTTAATTAGACTTTGAACTTCACATGTCTAACTAGGATTCCTCCATTATACCTAAACTGAGACAAAGAGGCAATGCAAATGGACATAACAATACTTCAAATCTTAGAGAAATGTAACGTAATTAATACTACAATAAGTAGCAAGGATGATCACTCACCTGCAAGTAGGTATAATTTCCTCCTCCACCTCCCTACACCATAGTGACCATTCAATTTGTACCGCTGTTATAGGATGAACCTCGTGTGCTCGTCTAATCGATGAAGCGCACGCTTCAGATAAGCCAATGTATTTGATTTTACCCTCTTCCACCAGTTTTTTAAGCTCACCCATCTATCCACCCAGGCCAGCAGAGGAAAAATAAAGAAAAAAAGAAACGAAAGAATCAATATTATCAGTGTGTAATTCCCGAACACTATCTATATATGCATATTAGTTCATCAATGCATATGATGTACCACATTGGTGTGAAATTACGAAAAGTAGATAACTAGAAGGCCAATCAATTAATCAAGGGGTTTTTGCCCACAATAATCCTTACTTGGGGCCATTATCCGGGAATAATCCCTACTTCGGAAATTGCCCCCAATAATCCATACTTGGACCCTTGTGTCCCGCAGCAGTCCGACGGCTAACGGTGTTAAATTTTCCGTTTGTACCGTTAAAGAGTTTCCAATACATACTATATTGTACACTTATTTCTTGATTTTTTAAAAAAAATTGCTTTTCGGAGACATCCATCCACTCAGTTCCTTATTTAATTCAGAAGTATTCCCTTATAATTTTTGTTGTTATTTTAAATCCCATACTATCGGTATAATCAAAAAATTAATAATCTTTTTTTAAAAATATTGAGTGAATTTTATAGTATTTTTTTATCAAAAAAAAGCTATACACTTTATATTGAATACTTTC
>ONZK01001135.1:112106-122878 GCA_900322385.1 Pharnaceum exiguum | reverse complement strand
GTACAATATAATTAATAATGAAAACTCTTTAAATGTACAAACGGAAAACTTAACACCGTTAGTCGTCGGACTGCTGTGGGACACAAGGTTCCAAGTAGGGATTATTGGGGGCAATTTCCGAAGTAGGGATTATTACCGGATAATGGCCCCAAGTAGGGATTATTGTGAGCAAAAACCCCATTAATCAATCATTTACTTAGGGCAACCTTATTGGTACAACTTAAATAGAGGTATTCACAATTTTCAATGTATAAAATAGCATCTTACAACTCAATTTTCCTCTCTACATTATTGGGAAAACTCTAGTTTAACTTCTCTCAAGTTGTGCATAATTTAAAAATATTAGAGAAACATATTTTTTTATAATAAAATCAAATGTTGTCACCAATCACATAAGCTATATAATTAATGCCGTAATGACAAGAGTTGTAAGTAGAGGTATTCATATGAATACCCCTACTTGCAACTCTATTGAAGTGGCATCAAGATTATTGGTACAACTAGCTATAAAACTTACCTTACAACTCTCTTAGAACTACCATTAAGGTTGCCCTTACAACGTTTGTTAGCCTTTCTAGTGTTAATTAGGATATGTTTTCTTCTCATTATTTCAACTAAGCTAAACTATATCGAATGAGGATTGAGCTGATGATCATTTTCTTTCATTTTTCTATATTAAAAATTATAGGATCTACTTTACATTGAGAGCTCATAAGTCATGAGCTGAATTTCTGATAAGTAGTATTGAACTAAATTGAAGTCAACACTTTAACAAAGTATGCATAAGTACAAACCGTGACTTCAATGGGGATACGTGTGTCAATTCGATGCACATAATAGAGATCAATGTAATCAACGTCAAGCCTCTTCAAGCTTGCTTCACAAGCTGCTCTCACATAAGCTGGTTCCCCACAAATCTCTACGCTCTCGTAAGTCTCGTCGTGTTTCTTGAACCCAAATTTCGTAGCCAACTGCACCTTTTCTCTCCATTCGCCTTTCAGAGCCTAAACTTGAGCATCAATCAAGGGAAACAAACGGTTAAATTTACATTATAAGGCTAGAGAATAACATACAGGAAATCAAGATCAGCTTTATGCCTAGCTTCATGGCACATGCTTAGCTTCATACGTACCTTGCCTATAAGTACTTCATTGGTATGAGGACCATAATAATCAGAAGTGTCAAGGAATGTAACCCCGGACTCAATGGCATAGTGTATGAGCTCAATCATCTCATCATCAGGCTTACGGGTGCCATAGCCTGCTGACATGCCGAAACACCCTAGTCCTTGGGCTGATACTTCTAAGCCCTGTGATCCCAACTTGATTCTCTTAACTCCCATTTTTTTTATCTTTCTCAATCTCATTCAAACGCAAGAATCGCAGTAAAACAAATTTATAGAAGTTCAATTAAAGAAAATTCAGCTGTTGATCGATGACTTGTTGTCATATAATGACTTTTAAACGTTTTTAGTCAAGATAAGCCGATAACAAAAGCGAATAGCACGTAATTGCTTTCGTTTGTTTTGGTACGAGTCGTACGAGTTACGACTGCTATGTGATCTTAATATATCTTGTAAAGTTATATGGTTATACCCATCTAGTGGTAGAGTTGCAGGTCCGTACAAGTAGTGTAATATCTGGTTCTCTCTCCACGCAATACGCCCATCTCTCTATACATTATTCTTTTTTATAAAATTTCCATAACATACCCTTTTTTGAAAATAAGAAAGTCACTAGCTCTCTCGTTGGAAATCTGACATTAAAAGCCTGATTCAACATTTTTTGTTTCAATTGTTAAATTAAACATGAATTTACACCCATGAATCAAAAGGCCTCCGAACAAACATAGATTTTCCCTTAAAAATTCAAACTGTTTGAATTGCAACTTTTTTTGTTGAAGAAATCAATGAAGAAATCAATTAGTTTTCTCTGATGAAATGTATCATCGTGAAGATGTGAAGTACAACAAATTGATGTACACGATATCAGCGCTTCAACACCAAAAGCAAGAACATAATTAAACTAACAGTAAATTAAAACTATCTACGTTTCACTTTTTTTGTCTAAATTGAAACGTTAACCCAGCAAAAGTTTACACCATAACAGCCCACCAAAACCAGAAAATCAACCCAACAAAATTTATAAAGGGGTGCCCGCTAAGGGAAATTTGTTGACAAGATAAACTACATAGGGTGATAGGGTGATTAAGTTTTTAGGGAATGATGGGGTGGGTAAATGGCAAAGCTAATACGTAGTTAAGATTATGAAACAGGGTTGGGGGAACAGCGCAAGAGAGGAGGGAGGGTTTTTTTTAGTGGGAATGATAAGGGTAAATTCGTCAAAAAGTGTACTATAGGAGAGAAATGTGTACTGCGTAAACAAATTTCGAAAAAAAAAAGTAGTGTCATAATGTAATATCAGTACTGGTTTATAACAGCAAGTCTTTGGTACACCGGGTGTATCGGTACACCCTGTGAATTTATAACTAATTATAAAGGGACTGACTAATGGCATTAAAAATGTAATTAATGATAAATGTAGTATTACTAGTTATAAATATACAAGTGTACCTAAGAATTGGGGGTTTAAAAAGGCCCAAAAAAATTGACTTTGGTTGTGGTAGCCAATTTCAACTCTGCAACTCTCGATTGCCAATGGCTTTGTATTACCTTGCCAATGTCTTAGTTGCATATCAAACAAACGGAAAAAATTTAAAAATGTTATTGGAAAATTAGAAGCAGATCGAAGAAAATGCAATGCAAACAAGAAATATAATACTATATAAAATTATATTGTATTTAATATGCTAAATCAATCATGGTTCATCGGTTGGAGCACTTTTAAGTGACACCCTTCGTTCACTCACAAATTAGTCCAAGAGCCTCTCATTTTCAGCTCTTAACATATTAAACTCACTAACAAGATCTTCAATCTTGGCTTCAATGGCATCATCGCTCAACTCATACACACTCTCGAGTGCTCGAATAACTCGCCATAAACTCACCACCACCATCAATCCTCCACCTAACATCTGCAAATTAAAACTAATTAATAATAAACTCCACAAACGTGCAAACTAATATGAGAGCAGTCCAACAGTAAAATTACAGATTCAGACAGACAAGGGCGCATATAAAATTCAGGGGATGAAGGGGATACTCAACTCAAAGGAGCAAGGACACTAAATAACAATATCAAGCAGACACGTCACTGCAGTTGGGTTCAATTAAACATGAGGGCAGGAACAGTAAGTAACTTTGGATAATAAAAAGCAAGTACATGAGACTTACATGGGGAGGCTGGCAGGCCATGACCTCAGAGCAAGAAACATTGGTGACCGCCACAGAATGGACGACCGGTACGCGGACCCAAGTCTAACAGATAGTGATGGAGAACCTTGACGGATGCAAAATCAAGATGGATAGCTATGAACTCAGACGGTTTAGACATGCAAGAGTTATTGAGTTGCTCCACTATCTGCCAAATTCCGGGAAGCTCCTTGAGGACGAAATCGCAGATATACACGAGCATATGATTTAAATTGTTGTAACCTTTGACGACGGCACGCACCTTATCATCCTTCATGGGGAAAACGTGGGTGTTAACATCATGAAGGGGATAGCCAAAGTACCTTATATTATCAGGAAAGATGTATTGATCGAGGGGAAAGTAGCAGAGAACACGAGGCAGGTCGTTGGTGTTAGTGTTTGGCCGAACCAAGAGGTAAGCACAAGAGACTGTTAGGCTTGGAGCAAAGGATTCGTAAATAAATCCGTCTATGTGATGTATATTAACCACGGTAGAGTACAGGGAGGAAGAAGACAGTCGTCCAGTACTACTGGGCATACAAGCTCCCCCCAAGCAGTCACGGATGTCAAAGTAGAGGCCAGCTCCGCAATTGCCGTAGTATGCGCCTCTGTCCTCACCAGGTTTAGACTTAGGGGTCAGCAAGTCAGTAGGGTAAGCTCTCCAGCCGTTATACTCGCCCTTGGTGTCAAAGTATTGAAGGATCCTATCACTGGAACTACAATTGCGAACGTTGATGAAGATTATGGAACCAATCAATATGTACCCCAATACCTCATAATCATCCAACATAGGATAACTACATGAAGGTGGGGGGAGTATGGGGTTTTGAAGGGATTTCCAATCGTGGGAACCAGGGTAAAGTACCTCGAACAAGTTCTTGGGCTGCGTAGTAGCCATTCCCCCTGTGGCATTGTTGGTTGAATGCAGGCAATATACTTTACTCCTGGTTAGATCCTCCAACGCGAACACTATGGGCAAATGCTTGGGTGAGTTCATTTTATTTGCGATTGTAGATTCCTTTATCGAGAAGTTGGTTTTCTCAACATCGGTAGCCTCCAATTCGTAAATCCACCTCGAAAGCGCCTTCCCATCGTCGTAGTCGTAGTCGTCCTCGTCCTTTTCCAACTCCTTTCTCTTTTCAACTCCGCACGCACCTCCCAAAATCAGCACAGTGTCTCTCCCTTGGCGGTGTACCTTAAAGAATGCGGCACCATGGGGGACCCCTTCCCGCCACAGATCAACACAGCTCATGACCAATTCTGTTGTTATTGGTGGTGGTGGTGGTGGTGGTAGTGTTGGTAAACATGATGACGACGATGACGATGATATCCCCCTTCTCAACACCCACCCTAACAACGTCCCCGTCTTCTTCTTCTTCTTGTCATTGTCGTCCTCATCGTTGTTACTTAGTACCTTGGTACACGAGTTAAGATCGACACATAACAATCTTTGATTACCCACCAAACAAAGATACCTTCCTTCTTCTTCTACTACTACTTCTTCTCCACCCTCCTTACTACTTAGTACTGTCCCCTTTTTCTTTAGTACTGCATCCAGGACCATTTCCCTTTCCCTGTCATTCTCCTTGTTGGTCGAGAACCTTCCACTAAGATTCCGGAAAATGAAGGAACAACCAGTCACGTCCCGCCATGATGATTGAGATGATACTTTTGGTGATTGTGGTACTGCTTGTGTCTGCAGCGACAGAGACATTTTCTTATTTTCCTCTTTTGTTTTGATGGGCACTAACCCTAACCTCGGTATAAAAGAGAGTCCATCACTTAGGGTTTCAAGAAAACCATAGCCTTTAATCAATAAAGAAAATTTAAATGATTAGTTTTGGTGACATTATTGCTGTTGCCAAAAAATGTTGCTCCGTATAAACTTTCTGTTTATTGCCTATCAAAAAAAACTTTCTGTTTATTGATAGTTATTGTCTAAATAAAAAAGGCGTTTTTGCCCACAATAATCCCTCCTTCCTCTACATTGTCAAACCTTTTCTCAACTTCTTATTTTTTTTTTGGTTGAAGGAAAGCACTGAGGCCGATAAGAATCGAGCCTCCAACTTTAAGGGTTGAACGTGTGCTCTCTACCACTTGAGCAACTCTCTTTTCTTTTTCTCAACTTCTTTAAGTAATCACGGTACTGTGACGTTAACATGATGACTTATGTCTGAGATAACATGGACTACTCAATGATAAGTCATTGACGACTAGACCCTTTTGTTTCGAGGGTTGTACGGTTTTGGTACTCAATCTAAGGCGATATCAAATTTATCCTAATTGATCTACCGTATGCTCTTCTAATTTATTATGGTTCTTATTTTCAGTTCATCAAACTATTTTTGTTAGACTTTCAACTTGCAAGTGATTTCGGTTGATAAAATGAAGCATTTTGATTTATATACAGTCAAGTATACAAGATTTTTTGTTTAGTTAAATGTGACTGTCTAATTTTGTGCAATTTATATTAATTAATATTTATGTTTTATTGAATATAAAAATCAATCACAACATAAACAAGAATTAGTGCTCGAGTAAAAATATTTTTGGGGAAACGGATGGAGTATTACTGTATCAGGAAATCGAATTCATCTTCTCTCGGTTGCTTTGTATTATCTTGCCTATTAGCCATTGTATATCTTGCATATCAAACAAACGAAAAAAATTAAAACTATATATTGTTGGAAGATTAGAAACAAATCAAAGACAATGCAATGCAAACAAGAAATATATTACACTACATAATTGTTTATTTGATATATATGATAATCAATCATGGTTCATCTGTTGGTCCAAGAGTCTCTCATTTTCAGCTCTTAGCATATTAAACTCACTAACAAGATCTTCGATCTTGGCTTCAATGGCATCATCGCTCAACTCATACACACTCTCGAGTGCTCGAATAACTCGCCATAAACTCACCACCACCATCAATCCTCCACCTAGCATCTGCAATACTAATTCCAACACCATTGCCACTACGACCACCACTCCATCAATTATATATCCCGGATTCTTAAAAAAAGACCGTCCTAAACCTATAACTAACAACATGCTCTTCAAAAATAGCATGGCTAAGATGGAAATTTCTACCCAATGATACCATGCTTTCAACTTTGTATGGCATGATGATGGAGTTATAGACGTCGATAGCTCAATGACGCATAGCGCTAAGTCAAATATGAGCAAGAAAATTACAATTATATGCGCTTGAGGGGACTCTAGAAGATTTACTAGTTGAAGTTTCCATGATGCAGTATCATTGTTCATGGAGGAAATCAAAAAATCTTGGTGCCATTTTCGTCTACGGTGGCAAATTTTGATGAGGTGTTGTAGGGGTGATTCTGTAGTTCTGAGGGCATTAAGGAATATCTCATCAGTTTGAGGCTTTGTGGTGGTTTCAAAATTGTCAGATATATTGATAATCATTTTCTTTGAGATGAAAATTTAATTTCTTCTAAAATCTTGGTGATTTTTATATAACAAGCAGGTTGTCAAAGACTTAAACGAAAGTTCAGGAAATAACTTAAGTTATGGTACAAGTTTGTTTGGTTACAAATTTGTACGTACCTGCAAATTAATTTCTGTTTAGACATGCTTCAAGCTAAGGAATTCTCCGGAGTAGCTTAGAATCGATAGTATGTCATGAATTCATGAAATGTTGTCCTGTTTTTAATCAATAATTTCCAAATTCCAACGTTGTTTATCACCACGTAGCTCATGTCGACCATACTTTACTGTTAGGTTTATGTATCACCCACTCCAGCAGGGAGAGATTATATTTCTATCGGTCAAAAATCATTTAATAATGTTTATTAGTCGTATATTTTTTTAAAAAAAATGTCGATGTGACACAAGCTAAGGTATACCAGTATATCATGTACACCAAAGAATTGATGGACGAAGCTAAATTCATCAAAACCTCTAAAAAGCTAGTAATATGAGAAACTCCAAGACATATAGCTTGATTGGTTAGTTAGTATGGCGTTGTGGATGGTGTCGCTTGCACATAAACCTTATCAGTGAATGATGAATCCTAGCTAGAGATTATCCTCTAGATTGATGGAAAAGATACGCTTATTATGTCGAACGACTGTACGGTTCTTGCAAAGGTTCTAATTGTCATGATTCATAAGCTCTTGGACAACGATTCATAAGCCTTTTTCTTTTGGTGTTCGATTCATAAACCTTTTAGTTGTATGAGAAGCCACTCATGACTCATATTGCTTCTTTTGTTTATCACTCATGACTCATATATCATGATAGAGTCTTTACCATGAGAAGGCCCGTTACTCAGCTCCGTTCAAGTTGCTTTCATGCACATATGCATTACAGCCTAATTTCACCAAGCTACTAGCCTACTAGCTAGTCTACTACTATAACATTAGAGAATTAGACAGTGATAGAGTACTGCAACTCTGCAAGGACATGTTGACCATTGATCCTAGCCTAGCTAGATCTTGTTTAGACAAAGCAAACTATGACGGTTCATACATGATAAAATTGCACATGGTATTGAACTAAAAATGTTAACCTTTGCTTAATTGATAAAGACATGACATTATTATATTCTAATTCTAGAGTCCTAGATAGGACTTCTTTCAACTCCTTTGACATCAGATACTCTGTTACCTACTTTCGAATGGAGGTTTCCTAACATCAATAGTACCTTTAAAAAAAAAAAACTGTTACGGTTTATGATGACACATGCAACACAAATCAACAATGTTGCAAATATGTTGCCCAAGGACCTTAGATGCTTAATCAATAGCAAGTCATTTCGAAACCATTATACATTACGGAGTTAATCATACTAGTAAGTCGTAACATTTATATGTAAAATCTTGTGATGCTAATAATTAAAAAAAGACCAATTAAGAAACCAAATAGGAGTAGTCGAGCATTGATGTTTCACAATAGTGTGTCAATTTTTGTGTCACTTTAATCTCGATTGTCCGTGATTTGTAGATTAATATCATGTAAAAAGAAATTGTGTTGACAAATCATAAACTGCGGAGGTTAAAGTGGTTCATAAATTGGTACACCAAACCCTCATGTCCCTCACTGAAAGTCTGAAATAGCATGTGGTGAGACTAAATATTTTTTCCCTACTACAATGTGACATTTTCGGTATTCTTTTGCTTTCTTCTCTTTTTTACGTTTACCAAACTTTTTCAATACAGTATTGTTCAACTTTAAATTAATTATTACTCATAATTTTAGCTATATTCTTTTATTTTCAATATTTTTTTCTATAATTTTAGCTTACTTTCTACGAGTATAAATCTAGTTTTTTTTTTAAGAGAGAGTATAAATCTAGTTACACTTCAAGTGACATTGTCTTCTATTTTTAAGTCGCAGGTGACATTGTCTTGGTCAATACCTATTACCTCCATCAGATTTGATAGCAGTTAGTTAGTATTAACAGTTAGCGGTTAGCAGTTTTGACTAGTAGTTAGCAGTTAGCAGTTAGCAGGTATAAGTTGTTTGCTATATTTACAATTAGCAGTTAGTAGTTTGTAGTGTAAAATACTAAGTAAAGCAAACTACTCTTCAAAAATGCTGTTGTGAAGAGGATTTTGTTTACCCAAATACTCTTCAAAACTACTCTTTACCAAACATGTCCAAGAGCATTTTCTAACCGATCAAACTACTCTTAAGGTCAGTCACAGGAGATCTTCAAAAAATCTCCTCTAACGAAGGAAGTAGTCGAGGGAGGTGTTTCTCCAAGTCAAGTTTCATCCAAAAAAAAAAAGCCATCAGATTATCAGAAGAATCATAGGAAAAACCGAAAAAGTAGAAAAGAAAAGGAGGTGAAAAAGATCGAGAAAGCAAAGTAGTAAAGCCACCCAATTCAAAGCAAAACAAGAGCCATCGGTCTCATAAGATCCACAGCTCAGATTCAGTAACCACAGAAGAATTTCCTCAGCATTATACTGTTAGTCTGTTACACAGTGCTAGCCACAGACAAAGAAAACTAAAAGAAAACCAAAATCCAGCTAAGCCTAGGAGAACAACAAACAATACAAAACATCCAAAGAACAAGAACAACAAACAATACAAAACATCCAAAGAACAAACAACAAACAAGTGAAACAACGTAACAAAGCTGCTGGTCCAGAGTTCCGGACAGACAGAAAGATGTACAGAAAACAATTGATTTCGACAACTCACTTCCAAACTCCCAATCAAACCCAATTATAAAATACTACAGTACATCAACTGGATAATAAAAAATAAAAAACAACTGAGAAATCATAACTTTTCAGTTTGCACTTTGCACTCAATCTCCAAACTGCAACCCCAAAAAACAACATTTTCTCTCCTTTTTTCCTTCTGCCTCATTTCTTCATCATACCCAAAACAGATTTAACTTCAAAAAAAGTCACTAAAGTCTCAATCTTTTCCTCATTTACACATTACCATCTTGCTTAAGCATTGGAAAAATACTCTGCAAACACCACTATACTATTAAAGATTCAATCTTTTTTTTTTAAAGATAAAGTCACAATCTTTCATATGATAAAAATACATTAAACAAACACCATTATATTATTTTGTCTGAAAATAAAAATCCTAGTTTAATTCTGCAGACAACCCAGTTCTAACTTCCAACTTCCCAACCAAAAAACACAACAAAGAAAAAACACATATTTTTCTCTCAATTTCTCAAAAAGGGAAAACTCAAAACAATAACACACATTACATTTCCCATTTTTCTTCTCAAAACAAACTTTTTCTCTCATTTCCTCACAAACCCACAAAAGTTTTACTCTTTTCTCAGCAAAGTTACAATCTTTCTCACCAAAGTTTCAATCTTTCATAGTAAAGTTACAACCTTGCACCTTAAAAATTCAATCTTTTTCCATAATAAGAGGTGGTGAAGACTAAAGAGAGAGAGAGGAATGTATCCAGGGTACATACAGCAGCAGCAACAGTTGCATGAAGCAACAACAGGATTAAATGTGAGTAGCATGATGGGAGGTGGGCCCAGTCCCACATCATCATCAGTAGCAGGAGGAGGAGCTTATGTTGAGGATATTCATCTTCTGAACAATCAAGTGTGTGTGGGTGTGGGTCCCTCCTCAGGTGGTTGTGACCCAAGACTAGTGTTGACCTCTGATCCAAAGCCAAGGTTAAGGTGGACAGCTGACCTTCATGAGCGCTTTGTTGATGCTGTTACTCAGCTTGGTGGCCCCAACAGTCAGTATTCCTCTCTCTCTCTCCTACACTTCCTAATCATGCATGTACCTTTGTTCTTATGGATCTATCTCATGATGTCTAAGTAAAGTAGTAGTGTTGGTGTTTTTATGGAAGAATTTGGTATTTCAGTTTTGTTGGTGGTTGATGAGAAATGATATGAACATGGTATAATCATAATGTAGCATGATAAAATGATTGTTGACTTGATATTGGTTGCTCAGAAAGGGGAAAAAGTTATATGATTGTTTGGTAGTTT
>ONZK01001135.1:101323-111665 GCA_900322385.1 Pharnaceum exiguum | reverse complement strand
GTCCCCCCCCCCCCCCCCCCCCCTCCCTCTTTTTTTGTTGTTATTGTAGGTGGTGGTAGGTTGCTTTGTTGTGGTCTGTCTGACTGACTCATGGGGTTTAGGGTCACTGTAATGTCTCGATTGAGTAATACTTTTGGCGTAAATGTGCAAGGTTTGATTGTAGTCTGGTAGTAAGCATGCAGGTTAGAGATCAAAGAAGTGAATTTCATGGTACCTTGTTGTATATCATGGTGACTTGTGTGTCAATATTGGTGGGCTCTGATCTCACTTAATCTTGGGGTTACGGTTTATAGAGAATTGTGTATAGAGTTATAAAAGGAAGTGGATGAGGAGCCTGTGGTGGCTTGAGATCTTCAAAGGTCAAAATTAGCGAGGTTTGACGAGGAAGACAGTGGAAGCGGAGTGCTTCAAGTTGCTTAGAGCATCAGATATATGTTCCTTTGTGTAGAAATTTCATTTTTGATCTGATAAACAAGCAAGCAAGCTCATAGTTCTTTGGGGAAGCTGTTTTGCTTGCTATAGTGAAGATTTTCTTATATATTTACGGTAGCAGTGTGGTTGGAGTAAGATTTCCACAATTCAGTGTTGCTCTTGCCTGCTTGCAGAAACGTGAGGAACTCTGTAGCTCTAACTTTTGTGCTACAACATTCTGTGTTCTTTTCATTAGGGCCATCAGCGGGTTCTATTCTCGTAACATGTACAAGTTTGGAATTCTTTTGATGAGCTCGCCCGAGGATAACAGATACTTTTCTAGTTAGTTACAATCATGGAAGTGAGTCCAATGATGAGGAGATAACCCTTTATAAAAAACACAAGTTCATAACTTTATCATGTGAAGTTTGGCCAGTGTCTGGTCACTGGTGTACTAACAAGGATAAAGCATGATTATGCTGTTTGAAGCACTTTATTTCATTATAAGATATCGGCTTAGTGTTGCTTCATGGGACTATTCTGGTGCTGCTGCTGAATTCCCATTCAAACCAATTGCTTCCTGAACGCAAACTCTTCGTTTTCTTTTCTTTTAACCTCGCCTTTCAACTCCCAGGCCTCACTTCTGTTCACACTTTAAAAGAGTATTAAGACAGTCATAACTTGATTGTTTTATCCCTCCTGTGGGTTTCATTCCGTGAATGGCAGGATTGGCTATTGAAAACTTTCTTCCCCTATTCTGTTTTCTGTTTCTATATTGTTTTCAATTTTCCTCTTCCAGAGTGAGGAGTATTGAACCCCTGCATGTTAGGCATTACCTGTATGAGCCTATGAGGTCAAGATGGTATGTGTTCCCCCTCATTCTCTGAGGTCAGTATATTGGTTGGACCTTTGGATATAGTACGTTACTGCGATTAGGAGTTCTTATTTTGTCTTTTAACATGGAAGGTATACTTGCCACCCATTGGAGAAGGTTGCTTTTGTAAAGGAATGGGTTTGTTCCTCTGTTGTACTGAAAGACTGGAAGCATGGCATATTTTGGTGGGCAGATGTTTCTTGCCATTGTTTATAGACAGTATGCACTCTTTCTTTTGTCTGACATCAGTGTGGTATGATTGACTAATTACTTGGTTGATATTTGTGAATTTAATATGACTTTGAAGTTGCATGCAAAGAATGTAGCAAACTTATTTCATCAATTTATGAAGCTCAAACAGGTATTTTATAACCATTCTAGCAGCAGTATCTTCAAAGAAGAAGATTGTTAGTGGAAATGCTTAACTTAGCTAAATGTGACTTTCTGTCTTTGGAGTACTGTACACTGGGATCTAATTGGTGATGATATTGTTGCAAAGTGACTCTTTCTTAAAATCAAGGTCACCTTTTATGCATGACTAATTTACATGAAAGTTTTTTTTTTTGTTTGGTCTCATTTAGTAGTTTGTTTGCAAGTTTTAATAATTGCTTTCACTGTTTTTGGTAATAAACGCTGAGGTTGCAAATTAAAGTGGTTGAACTGCTTGTTTTGCTGGAAACCCTTTTCGGAATGGCTATTGTTTTCACCAATATAAGGAATAGGTTGAACTTATTCTAGTCCGGTCATTGGTTAACACATTTTTGTCATTTGATGTTCTTGTAGAAGCTACGCCAAAGGCTATAATGCGAACCATGGGTGTGAAGGGTTTGACTCTGTTTCATTTGAAAAGCCATCTTCAGGTAATAATTGTTATTTGCCCACTTGATTGCAGACATATTACTAGTATGAAATAGATAAAATTGAGCATAATAGTTACTCAGTTCACTGATTGATAGATGTTCTTTTGGTGTATGACAGAAATACAGACTAGGTAAGCAATCTGGGAAAGATACGAGTGAGACTCCTAAAGATGGTGCGTGCTGCATAAAAATACCTCTGCCGCTAGATAATCTAAAAGACAGTATACTTTTTTGACATACCGTCTCAGCTGCCAAACAAGATAACTTTCTGTTCAACCACTTCCTCTAGTCTGGAAGTTTGAAACTGAACGACATATTTCTTCTAGCGTTAGTGTTCATGCTGGTTTAAATTTAGTCATTCATTCTTGGATAATTCATATCCTCTGCACTAACGCTAGAATGAAATAATTGCCAATGCTTGCCTTCCGATAAATGGTTGTTCTTAAATTGCACATAGAATCTTGCCCAAATTGTCTTTTGATGACTACTTATAGTTTCACAACTTTTCTGTTCCAGCCATCAAAAGAGTTTTGCATCAAATCTGACTAGGAGAACTTGTGCAATAATAAAGAAATTTGACATTGGACATCTGGTTGGAGAGAAGAGAGAGCATACTGATTATCTTATCATAGTGAACGTGTGAAGAATGTGTTATCATATTCTAATTTAAAGTTGTAAATTCACTAAAATAAAGCTAAATGACTTGCCAGAAAGGAGTAATAAAAGACACAGAAAATGTTTGGAAATTTGAATGAACAGCTTTTATATTCTACTGATCATCAATTGTTATTATGGAAGGTATGACAGCTTCATATCAGCTGGAAAGCCCTCGTACAAGTAATTCTTCTTCAAGCTTGCCGAATTCTGACATGGATGAGTAAGACTCTGAAGATGCATGCTGCTATATTCTTTTCACATTCATAGAATCATATTCATACAGTACTCTGAGACCTTATGATGAAATGGGTTTCATTAGGGGCTATAAAGTGAAGGAGGCGTTGAGAACTCAGATGGAGGTGCAAACGAAGCTACATCTCCAAGTTGAGGTAAGATAGTTTCCAGAACTTATCACAAGATATTCCAGGCCTTATCTCTGTTGGTCTAGTCGTGGAAATGAAGCTCTCTTTTCTTATTTCATCTTGTTTTTTTTTTTTTTGGACTGTGCAGGCTGAGAAACACTTACAGATACGACAGGATGCAGAACGCAGATATATGGCCATGCTTGAGAGAGCTTGTAAGATCCTTGCTGAGCAACTTATGGGAGTTGCTATCTCAGAAAATCAAGTGCAAACTCTTCAAGGTCAGGGCTTTAGACATTGTTCATCATTTAAATCTTTACAAAATCAACAGAATGCATGGCGCCTAAGTGTCTGCAAGCCTAAATCATCTCTGAGGGATGATTGCTTTGCCGAAATTTGCCTGACATGATCTTTCTTCAAGGTTTTTCAGATTGATACCTACTGGAGCTGTTGGAACTTCTGTATGGATTTAGTGGCTAACCGGATCGTGTATTATTTCTCTCGTGATCACACTCGTCTCTGTTGAAGGCATTCCATCAAAAATGTGATATTGGAAGACTCCGATTGGCACGTGGCACAAAGTGCTGCGACTAATCTGTGAATGCATCACTGTTCACTAGAATTATAATTGTCCCCTTGTCAACTACTAATGGTCTTGTTAACTGCTTAGGATCTAATGGCCAAGCGACGCTCGCTCTCTGACAAACTGCTTGTAAATTCTGCCCTAATGTTATTTTTACATGCGGCTTCAACTATGGCTTTGTTTAGTACTTGTAAATCTGGAAGCATATTGAATCCAAGCATGGAGACACTAATTTAAATCCTGTGTTGGCTTTGTAAAGAGTAGCAATGTTCTAGTATATTTCCGTTCTTGCTGTGCCTTTTTTTTTTAAAACTGCTGTGTTTGTTCCGCTGTATTTATACTGAATGCTTGAATGGAAATTCTTTTACAGCGTCGTCGGGAAGAGAACACATGCAACATTGATTTACCAGTCTGATACCTGCAAGTTATCGAATAGCGCATAAATTTAACTACTGAAATCATAAGTAACAAATGCATGAATTTGATTAATTAGCAGCCTTTCTTACACCTAGCAAAGAGATATAGATTGAATCAACTCTTGCAGCTCGTACGCTTATATATCAATCTGATCAAGCAGTACATGGTAGTGTATTGACCTGCTAGTTCCTGTAAAACGATAAAACAGCTCAATGCAAGCAACAAAAACTTCAACATAACAGCAAATTCTTAAAAACAGATGACACAAGAATGACTAGACTCCAAATAATGCCGCTGGGTTAACTCTCTCGAGTGCAAGTCAGTAGTCGTCCCTTCTTGCTCGTACACGTCGAACCTCCTCTTCAGCATGATGACGACGACCTCTAGTTTCATGAATTGGATGATCAATATTATAACTTGGATCATGAAATATCTCCACCCTTCTGAAATAGTTGTCAATAGCCTCCTTATTACTCAGCTCAGAAGCGCAGCGGCGGCTGTTATTATTAACAACTCGAACCGAGAGACAAAAGTGAGCCGGAGTTTGGCAAGGCAGAACATCAACCATCATCGGATCATTGTTCGGTAGGCGGCACCGCGAATACCAAACATCGATACAACTAACCAAATCTTTAGCACACATCTCACAGAAGCCAAGCTTACGCAGTCTATACGCAATAGACCTCTCAGAATTCAGAGCGACCTGTTTCCGAAGAAACTTCAATAGGGCTTAGATGATCAGCATCCTCTTCTACTTTATTATTATTCTGTTGGTCTAAAACCTCCCTTTCGACCTTGAAGTGCATGAAGTAATCACGACGGTCGTATTCAGTACTATGAAGGTACTGTTCTTGCTCTCTGGCAACACGTTCAAGTAGAAGACGTACATCTTCATCGTCGTTCTTTAATAGATGGAATTTGTATTCAACATTGTTCATGCATAGACCTCTACGGAAACATTGGTTTTCCAAATACCAACGCCTAAACAAGACCATATCACGTGAGTATCTAAAGGGAGGAACCATATTGAATTTCGTGTGTGTTTTATTGCTCTAATTAACAATCTGAATAACATAACCCTCCTTGCATTGGCTCCATATATATAGTCAAAATTTGTAGTGTCGGTGAGTCTTATTTCCTAAAATCCTAATCCTACCAAGAGTATGTTTTATTGTTTTTTCTATGAAGAGTATGTAAGATCGCAGGATAGGAAAAGGGATTTTTCCTTACCAATCGGTAGTACTAGAGTCGGTGACTAAAACCTGTTAAAATCTTACTCGGACTGGATCTCAAAAAAAAAAATCTTACTCGGACTGTTAAAAAACCCAAGTCTCTTCCATCAAAAAAAAAACACAAATCTCGGTCATGGATGTCAGCTCAAAACCCAATTTGACCCGAATCCGTGTAACATGAATCTAATCCGACCCAATCGTCCCGAAAGTAACATAAAAAATAAAAATATACTCATATAAAATAATATTATTTTAATTAAGCCTTCCTTGTTTTCATATTAGTTAATTTAAAAAATTATTTTATTATTTTTTGAACCACTAGGGTCTAGGCCGACTCAAAACCAGAGTAATCCGACCGTAAATAAACACGAAAATAATTAGGCTGTGCTTTGTTCGTTTTTTTTTTCTTTCAATTCAAGTCAATTCAGTTTAGCTCATCCTCTCACAGAATTAGAGTTGACCACGAGTTGACTTAAGCTGACTTGTAAAAGCCGGATTTGATCGAATTTGAACGACTTAAGTCGGGATGAATTGTACCGAATCATCCGATTTACACCGACTTGACCGAGCTACCTATCCTAACTAACTCGATAGTAAGCCAATCACATAAAAGGCCCATGAAGACATTGTTCTTTATTTAAAAAAAAATTGAAGCAGGCCCATGAAGATTATTTTTTGCAGGTAAATTAGGGCCCAGGTAGAATTCAGTTTCACTATCACAAATCAAAACCCACCGTTTGTAAAACAATACACCCTTCTATACCTCGCCGATGTGGGACAAAACCAACAGTTGATTTGTCTCTCTGTCTCCTACCCTCCCACCCCTCCCTTTTCAGCCTTGCCACCCCCCTCGAGGTAAGCTTCAGACAACTGCTATTTTATTTTAGCTTTTTTTTGGAAGTGGGTATTTGTTTGTTGGGGGCATTGGAATTGAGTTGGGTTCTTTTAATTTTGCATTATTGTTGTGTCTCTAGCTTTAATTATTATTATTAAAGAACTCATTTTGAAAGTGGGTTTTGATTGAATGGCTAATTTAAGTTGTGGGATTATTCTTTGGATTGTTGTTATGTAACTTAATGTGTGCATTGTTCACCAAATATAATGACAACCCAGAAAGGCCATATTGAAATATTGACTGATACATACAATATTTTTCATTATGTTTTAAAAAGACCAAGTTTTGAACTTTTTTTGAAAATTAGGCTGTTGGGTATTTGAGCTTGTATAACATTAGAGATTAGAGAATTCTAATATGCACTTTTGTGAAAAAGAAAAAGAGAAAGAAAGAAAGAACTGAGTGAGGTGTCTGTCTGTGTTTGAGTTTTCAGGAGGAAACTGTTGTTTTGTGAGGTGGTGTTGGTAAATGGAGCTTGCTGAGTCGTCTCAGCAGCAGCGTGTCCCGGAAGAAGAAAGATTGTTTTCGGTACCTCGCGGAGGGCCACTCTTTGTACAGGATTTAGTCAGTTCACTTACTAGGGTTCCGGCCTTTGAGAACGATGTTTTTCGTGAAGTAGAGACCTTGAAGACTGAGCTGCGGTTTGATAATGATTTTGACGAAGAAGAAGTGGATATCTCGTATGTTTTTGGTTGTTCATGTTGTGCATTTTGTGCTTGGGTTTGAGTTTGGTTTCTGTTGTGTTTAGTTTTATTTTTGGTTCGTTTTGTAGAGTGGATGAGCTTAGAGTTTATACCGATGAAGAATTGGTTAGCGAGGCGATGAAGATCGCTTTTGAGGTAGCTTGATGCATTTCATTTCTGTGTCGTTTTTCAAAGGCTCCAATGCTAGTCCGTTTTTAGTGTTGAACGATTTTATTTTTGAATGTTTTCTACCAGGGTGATCAGGATGTTGGAAATTCTTCAAACGCCGCAGATAATCCATGCAACTCAGGGTTTGTAAATTCTCTCAATCACCTTGTTCTCTTTGCACATAACATGCCTTCCCTCCTACCTTTTAAATTAGATACCATGTACGAAAAGCATTGACCTGAAGCATTTTTGTGGTCTGCCCATCATTATGTCATTGTGGTCAGTGGGTTTCTCCTGCGCGGAGAGTCTAACCATTTGTAGTAAGTTGATCATATTGCAACTGTTAATTTCCAGCTGATATGTGTGTTATGTTAGCCAACTGAGAAATTCACTGATAATTGAAGCTGGCTGCTGGTGTGTTCCTTAAAGACTATTTGGAATTATAACATCTTTCAAGTTGGATCCTTCTCTTTTCCTTTCAAATTATAGGAATCTTAAGTTTGTGGCCTTTGTTGTTAAGTGTTGTAAAAAATTTGTCTTACGACATAGATGAAAATGTTCTTGCTCCCTACTGATAAAGTCGAGTGTTTTTGTCAGCGTGTTTCTTAGTTTTTTTCGTTTTTGACAACATAAAGGGAAACTGACGTGCAGTGATGAAGTAACTGAATTATGTTTCTCTAGCGCATATCTAGTTTGAGCAAGTTTCAGTGGATGTTTGCCTTATGCTTTGAAGAATTTGTGTTAATTCTCAGGGTTGAAGACGAGCCGACAATATCAGATCTTGATGCCTCAGCTTCATGTGTATCCTCAGTAACAAGCTCTCATGCTGCAAAAAATGACGGGAACTCGAAGAAGAGGAAAAGAAGGGTTAGAAGTGAGGCCAAGTCAAAGAATCGTGCTACAGGGAAATCTGTTGCCGCTGTTAAAGAAAGCGAGATTGATGTATTGCTCTAACTCTTTTGTGTTCTTCTTTCTTCTTTTTCTTTATTGCGAGGGTTTACTAAGTTCTACTCCAAACCTGCTAAATACAATCTTGTGACTTTATTCTTTCCTTTTTCTGCTCTTTTAGCTTGGGAGGTAATATAAGAGGCTTATTCACCCAATCACATCGGCATGCAAACAAAATTGGAAATTGCATGTAAGAGTTTCTTTTGACCTGCATTTCTTATTTGGCCATTTGGGTTATGAATTGTGATTATGAAATGAATTGAAAAGATATTAATTATGTTGCATGACTTCTACATTAAGTAAATTGACGAAGGGTTGTGCTGCCTGTGCTTTGACTAGACCTGTATAATTTCACTGTCCAAAGGATGTAATGAGTAACTAGACTTGTTTAGGATGTATTTTAGACCCTGCTAGGAGTTTACTGTTTATATAGTTTTGGCTTGCTTTTATTTGTTTTTTGGAACGTACTGATGTGACTTGTGAGAATTGGTTAAAGACAGCATTTGAAAAAAAAAAACTTATTTATTTTTCTCATGTGACTCTGAATTTTAATATTTTTGTTGTCTTCATGAGTGACTTTTGGAGGATCTCAAAGAGTGTGCTTCTTGTGGTTTCAGTTAACCTATATGGCGAAGGTGGAACACCTTGCACAAATTAGGCAGAAGCAGGAAGAAGATAAAACCTCCGCAGAGCTTCATGCTTTGAGGGCCTTAAGGTGTGTCATTAGTTTAATGTAGAGTTATATCTTATTTTCTTTATTCTTAGTTTCTCTTTCTCATTTCTTCTTAATTATGTCATTTGATGGTGAAATTTCAGTCGCAGGAAGGACCAGGATGCTGTTCTATCTTCAGGAAACACTGAAACTCTAAGATATCTTGAGTCCTCCACATGCCCTGTTAAGGTCTGGTACTTCGCTTGAAACATTTTCATGTTTGCTTTACTCGTTGCAATGTCTCTTAATTGTTTACTTATTTATATGTTGAGTTTGGAAAAATGCTGATGATGACGACGTAGCTGAAAGAGCAGTCATCATTCGGGAAGAAAGGTTATTGTTAGGTTTCTACGTATCTGTGAAGGATGGGATGTCCCACATCAGTGAAGGAGCTACTACTCCATTACAATTGGTTGGAATCTCACTAGACTTGTGTGTTGAAGAAGGCGATTTGAGTTTCCCAATTATCTTTTCTCTATGTCCACGAGGGAAGGCCTCGTCCCCCTTGTGTTACTCCTTGAGTCTTAAATTATACCAAGGACAGAATAAGTAATTTTATAGGGAGTTAGTCGTTTAGTACTGTTTTCCAGAGCTATAAAAAATGGTTGTTTTGAAAAGTCTGCTGATGTGAAGAAAAAGGTGATTATGTTAAATAGCAGGGGAGTAAAGTGAACGTTTTTGACTATTGGTTGGGGAATGAGAACATGGAAATTGGACTTGCAGCTCCATATCTTATTGGGTTAGTAACCTAGTACAAAATTGGTTGTGTATGCTTGTTTACTTTCTTCTCTTCTTATTGTCAATTGGTTACTTTCTCGTATTTTTGATGTGTGCTTCGTTAGTTACAATTTGCGAGTGGCTAATGACAGTAAGATTTGTAGACAGAATGTGAACATTCATCAATTGACTTAAACTATGGAGTTTAAACTATGTGATGCTCAGATGTGCTTTGTCCAATCTATAGTATTTTGTTTTACTTTGGACATGATGAGTGTAGATTGCTCTTCCAACCAGTGGCGGGGGTCGGTACACTAAAAGAAACTGAAGCTCATTTAAATGAAAAAAATAGGTAATCTAGTTATGTACCCATTGTGTGTGTCAAGAAATATGAATGTAAACGAAGCGAAGAAGACTATGGCTTATCATCTATAAAGAACTCAGCTAGGTTAATTGGAAACTGGTTTTGATTGAATGATTTCATCTTGCTTGCCTCTCATCTATACAAAAAAATAAAAAGAAAAAAAAAATTCTTCTTCCGTTGTCTATTCTGCTTTAGTGTAATTTGAAGGTCAATGATCATTTGTATTTATTTAAAGTAATCTTACCGTCAACCATGTCACTTAAAGGTTGGTGGTCATTTGGATTTCAAGTTCCTGCTAGCAGTCATAGCTTGTGATCGGACCAAAATTACCTCATCTTCTGCTTTCTATACCTTCTTTGGTTAGGGAGGAGGTGTTTGTTACTGTCATTCAGTTGGTCAATTGATTGAACAGAAATACTTTCTTCTGCAAATTTATATATTGTCGGAATTTACCCTGTT
>ONZK01001135.1:83419-100849 GCA_900322385.1 Pharnaceum exiguum | reverse complement strand
GGGTCATTGTCACAGGCTGTAGAAAGTTTATATGTGAATGTTTCATCATGACTCTTGCTGAGACCCCGTGTATAGTTTGTACACCAACCAAAGTATCGGACAGATTGCTAAACATCTGTATTAGTTCCTGACTGGTTTGCCTCGTTGATTCCTTGATCCAATTTAGATAGTTTTACAAAGCCTATGATGAGAAAAATGCAGCATAGTGTTGCTATCCTTGTTTTTTTTTAAAAAAAATTGTACTGATTTCGTCTATAATCTTGCGCTGCAGTTCAAGGTTGTGTGACTTTGTACTTGTATCATGACCATTGGAACATTCGTTTGGTTATTTTGCAACTTTCGGTCCTTTTTTTTCTTGGTTAATGAGTATGATAGTGGCTTTATGTTTATGTTTTTATATTTTTGTATTGATCTTTGATTCTAGTCTATTTATCCTAGTGGACCAAATCATGGCTCTGCCACTGCTTCCAACCCAATTGTTTCTTAGCCTATTTGTGACTTCTTTTGTTATAACCTGTAGCAAGCCAAGTGTTCGCTGGTCGAGGAACATGAACCTGTTCAGCATTTGGAAGTAGTTCTCTGCGTTGAGATTTATGATAGCAAAAACAACTCAAAAAAGGTATGCACGCATGCTGTGACTAGTTTCTCATTTTAACTTCTGGATGTACAATTTAAGCATTAGATTATAAACATTTTTTTTTCGAGGGCAGATTATAAATATTTAATCATGTCAAATTTTCCGTTTAAATTCTTAAATGCCACCTGTGTGGGAGTTTTTCATTTGAATGTTTATGTGACAGCTTGGTATTGTCCTTGTAGACACAGGAGCTTCTGGTCCTTGGGAGTCAAATGTTGACTGAACTGAGGGATAAGATTATTTGTTTGACGGACATAGTTATGGAGAAAGCTGGAGAGCATGATCCTTCTGGATATTTTCTCATAGAAGTAAGCACGAAACTTATTCTGTTTCCATTCTCTGATATTTTGCTGTGTGTTGTAATATTTGTTGTGCTTTTCTTGCTGCAGGAGTACTTTTGCAACGACATGAGAAACCCTTCTGCAATCAATTATAGTGAGCCGATTCTTGATTGGCTTAGGAATTCCAAGGAAGAGGCAGTTGCGAAATGGGAATACATCCTATCTGGTGGAAGAAAGAACTCGAAGGTGCGTTTAGGTGACAGACCAGCATCAACTTTGCCAAAGTTCAGATCTGTAGATATGCAAAGGACTCGGTTTTACGACTTGGCATTTCGACTTGGAGCTGGATATCTTTATTGCCACCAGGTAAATGCATCATATCATTATGTATGTTCTAATTATTCGGCATGAAATTTTTCCCCTGATATACATGCTAGTAAATGTCGTTGCTAATTGGCAATGAAACTGTGTAGGGGGACTGCAAGCATACCATCGTCATCAGAGATATGAGACTTATTCACCCTGAGGATATTCAGAACCGAGCAGCTTATCCATTACTTGTATATCAAGTGAAACGTGTTTTAAGAAAGTGCTACGTTTGTGGTATCTTCAAAGCGACAAATGTGACATTGGACGACAAGTTTGCGGGTGAGAACCCTTGTTACTTTTGTGAACAATGTTACTACCTTCTTCATTACTCCAAAGATGGTAAATTGTTGTATGATTTTACACAGTACGAGTATCTTCAGGACTATAGTTAAGTTGAGTGAACAGTTATGAATTTTTGATCGAGAGGGAGTTCTTGTTCCTCTTGGAATGCCTGTATCTATGAGAGCACTTGTATTCATGTGTGAACTAAACTTCATTGCCGATAGTAAATGAAGCTATGAAGTCTATTTTGTAATGTATGAGCGTTTAATTGAATGCATATCATACTCTTTTGGGTATCCCTACACTAAATGGGTATCGTTACACGTTAGTTCTGTACTTCTGCTGTTCTAAATACAGACTCACTATGCCCGTTGTCCAATTCACAGGAGTTACACTCCCAACTCAATTTGGAGAATTTTAAATAGTCATTTTGAGTTAATTAATTTTGAAATTGGGAGAGGAATGAGAAAGATCACTTTTGTAAGATCAATTTTAATAACTTTGAGATTAAAATTCAAGTTTTGACTTTATGTTCAAGAGAATGGAAATGGGTGTTTCGGAAGAAAATCAACAAATGGGTGTAATATCATGTAAATTGCAATGTATTTACACTATATGAGCTTGTTCTGTCTAACTTCTTCTCAAAAGTGATTCTCCTTCACACTTTTCTTCTTTTCTCCATCTAATATCTTATCATGACCAAAATGAAGTGTAAATTACTCTACACATTGATTTAAAACAAAAGTATCAAATTGGGTCTAAGTCCCGTTGAGCCTTTAGGTACTTGATTTGTGGATGAGGGGAGAAAGAGGAGAGAGGAAAGAAGAAAAATACAAAGGAGAATCACTTTCGGATGGATACTAGTGAAACAAAAAGTCACATAAATGATTTCAGAAATGGAATGTTAACATTGTTTTCTCACGGATGAAAAAGTAAAACGTGGACATTTTAAAGGATGAAAAAAGTAACGTATCGTATCGATAAAAATAAGGAAACAAATTGTATTTTCATAAAAGGAAACGTATTCCGGAATCTTAGGCTGGCATGGTTAATGACAATGCCAAGCATCCTTCTAACATATAAATCCGCTTCTCATTAGTCAATTAGCAGCTCAAATTCATTAGTCAATCAGCAGCTCAAATTATTTTCTCCCAAAAGTTACCGAGAAGATGTTTAAGAAAACCAACAGATCAAATATAAAATCTTCTAGTAATGACCTGCCTATCGAGTTGGTGGTGGAAATACTTGTGAGGCTCCCTGCTAAAGCTCTAACAAGATTTAGGAACGTCTCGAGAACGTGGAGAAACATTATTGATGAACGTAACTTCATGTTCAAGCAATTGCAGCTCACTAAAACTCGCAATGAGCAGAGGTATATATTAAGTTTAGAAGATTTTAAATTTGACACCGTTTTTACTAGTAGATCTGGCATTGAATATGCCCATAAAATGGAACTAATTCAAATCCCCCTTGAACATGATACCGAAGTATTAGGATGTGTAAATGGGGTGGTATTGATGAAGATTAATGGCACATACATATTGTTGAACCCATCTATTAAAAAAATGGTTAGACTATCTCCAAGTCCATGTGCTTGTAACCATAGTCGTATTGTCCAAATTATTGAATACGCTCTAGGGTTCGATTCTTTGACCAATGATTTTAAGGTTGTGGCAATTCAAAAGTATGACATGGTGACAATTTCTTCAATAGAAGTTTATACTTTGAGTACAAGTTCTTGGAGGACCGTTACGATAGACAATATTCATGAAGTGCAAAAATTTCGCCTAGCGAGCGAACAAGTTATTTTTGCTCAAGGATCGGTCTATTGGAAAGGTGTTGTTTGGGAAAATAATCTTTTTATCAATCATGTTATGTCGTTTGACTTTGAGCGTGAAGTCTTTAAACTGATGCCCTTACCTCTTTTCTCAAGCACATCTTTTCATTTCTTGTATGGGGATTCATTGGCAATATTCGATATTACACTTGAAGTAACTATTCGCATATGGGTCATGGAGAAGGATGCTTCTAGTGGAGTAGAGTTTTGGAAAAAATCATATTCATGTCTGTTTAAAGGAAACCTGTGGGAACTCTATCCAATATTATACACCTCATTATTAACCTTACGGGTACTCTACCTTGAGGACTGTCATAGGGTGTTATTTGTCAGTTATTGGGGGCAATCTATTTATGACATTGAGTCCGGTGAAATAAATTGTACGCTAATGTTTGACGAAAATCAAGAAAAAGAAATATATTTTGTGGATCATTGTGTGGAGAGCTTGTTTTTGTGCAATACAAAAGACGATCCATGGTTGAAGCCGAGGCCGAATGCAAATGAAATACATTGGTAAGTAAGATTTTTTGTCATCTTTAATACATTCTTGTGCGGTCATAAATATAATTGTGCACAACTACACTCGTTTGGATTGAAATGAACTAATTAAAAATCCTTCAATTGAATTCAAACTACATGAACTAAATCTTTTGAAAACTAAAGGAATAAGTTTATATATGTTTATGATCTATTATAATTGCAATCTAAACTTGGTTTGCAAGTGATCAGTAGTGATCACCATCAATCAACAAGCGATTTCTAATACTTATTTCATCTTGTGGATTGAAACACAGGGATCCTAGTTGGCCAACAAGTTGCGTGGATGGTCTAGCATGAGCAGAGGCGAAACAAATTTTAGTAGATTGCCTTTCAAGTTCAACTCATTTTAAGAATCAAGACAAAGAAATTTTACTAGGCTATCATAGATTCATATTTAAATACTAGATAAACTCGTTACAAACATGTTTAGCTTTACTATTATATCACAAGATTTGTATTGTGCTTGTAATGATTTGAAGGGAATAAATAAACCCTCTTTCTTTGTTCTTCATTTTAAACAATTTAATATAATACTTAAATTATAAAATCATGTAATCTATATTGACTATTTGTAGCTATAACCCTATTACTCTTTTATTTTGAGTTGTCGAACCCCTAACCTCACACTTCACATACTTGCCTTCTAACTTCTAATTAGGCCTGTCAAGTTTTACGGACAACATGTTTACAAAGTACAAACCCATAACAAAATGGTAAAATTGCTGAGAATAATCACAAGTTGAAGCCATTATCCCAAAACAATCGTAAGTTAACATATTTCTCATAATAATCCCAACTTGCTCGACTTTTCACATGAGCAGATTAATGATGGCCGAAAAGTTGTTTTCAGGTGAAAGATTGCTTATGTGGCTACAGAACATGCACCTAATGATGAAGTGACAACAAATTAAGTTAAATGAGAGAAGGAAAAGAATGAGGAATAAGGTGAGCTGGGATTCACATGGGCTTCAAGTGCTCACATTTAACTTAATGAGGAGCCAAGTCAGCACTAGCTGCATTTTCTTTAGCTACATAAGTAAGTTTTCAACTAAAAAGAGCTATTCGGCCATCATTAATCTGCTCATGTGAAAAACCGGATAAGTTGAGATTATTCCGAGTAATATGTTAACTTGAAATTATTTTGGGATAATGGCCCCAACTTGGGAATATTCCCAACAATTTTTCCTAACAAAATCTATTGCAAGGAAATTTTATTTTATTTTTTTTTAGAAAAATTTGTTTAAACTCGCTTCATATATGAGACTACCTGAAGATGGATAATTAATGATTACCCGATGGAACATTAATGACTATTCGAAGGTAATTAATACCTAATCTCATATTTAAAACGGGCTCACATAATTATTTGTGTTTTTTTTTTTTTGCTTAACTTAAAAATTAAAATGTTTGTGTCAAAAAGAGTAAATAGAAAAAAACATTTTCATTTTCATTTTCATTTAAATCCATAAATACATATACATAAGACTAAATTGTTCAAAATTCCCCTTTTATATATACACTTTTGTAAGGGACCCCCTTTTGAAAAAGTTTTTGTAAGGAACCCTCTTTAACGGAAAAAGTGAAGCGTAATACCACCTTTTTCACAAAAAATGACCAAAATACCCTCGAAATTTGGCAAACCCACCGCGCGTGACTTCACTCCCACCTCAAAACCTACCATTTCCATCATCATTTCATTCTTCCACCCAAATCATAAAACCTTTTTATTTTTCCTCAATTACACCTTTCACACACACATCACATCACACATGTTCTCTCTCTTTTCCTATTTCCTTCTAGGATAATAATTACTTCAAGCTCTTTAATAAAAATTAGTTGTAATTAGTTCTTACAATTCCTTAGTGTTGCAGATGGACTCTATAGTTTTATCCATTATCCCATGTAGAACAAATATAGTGTATATTTGCTCCTTCAACTGAATTCTCGTATTATGTACCTTTGCTCTTTAAATTGAATTCTCGTATAATGTACCATTGTTTGTACAGTTGTACACATCTGGATATTCCATCAAGAAGTAAGAAGGATGATAGTTGTAGATATCATCATAATACGAAAATGTGATGCAAAATGATACCTGCCCAAGGATTACCGACTTATGTATTACCGATAGTTGTGGATATCATCATAACAAACTCACATCATACAAACGCCCAAATCTAAAAAGCAACAATTCCATCACTTTGTTACACCACTTAAATTATGTTATTATTGTTAGGTCATTACTTTGGATGAAAATTTTAGAGGGAAATAAAGTTGTTAGATTGGGAGTGAAATAGGTGAAAGAAGAGGAAGGAAGAACATCCCCTCACACACAAACTGAGTAGTTGATCACACGCGAGGGTATTTAGGTCACTTCATGTGAAAGAGGTGGTTCTTTACCTCGCTTTTTCTTTCAAAACGGTTCCTTACAAAAACTTTTTTAATAGGAGGTCCCTTACAAAAGTACCTGTATAAAAGGGGTGTTTTCAACAATTTAGTCTATACATAATACATTGGCTTTCTCTAACAAACCAACATAAGCACTTCACTCGCTCTAGTCTCTCAGCTGAACAACTAACTTCTGCTACTACAAATCTTCCGCGCTTTTGCTCTGTATGTATATGTAAGCAACCTAAACTCCACTCTCTCTCATCATTTCATTGTCAACCTTTATTTCAGCTTGTGCCCACTTACTACAATAGCATGTTAGTTACTCACTAACTCCATATGCTCTGTTTTATGAGTTTTCTCTTCTTTGTCATTAGAAAATGCATAATTATGAAATTTAGTTTGTATGTGAGGATTATGATTATATATTCTGATACCCTTTTGGACAAATAGTGTCACTGTGGGAAAATTTGAGTGGTTGTATTATTTCTCTGCTTGCTTTGCCATTGCCTGCCAACTGTTTGATGAAATGCCCCAGGGTGTTCTTCATTTTTTCTTTTGGGTGTTCTCATTTTGTTTTTCACTTCATAAAGAGAAGTTCTTTTCTGGGTTTCTTATGTTGTTTCATGTTGTTGCAGTTTGGATTGTTTTATTGAGTATTTGAGCTTGGCTTTTGTGTTGGTTTTTGCTAATTCAAGTTTTGAGTTTTGACCTTTTAGCTACTGTGTATGTATATGTGTGGCTATGAATGAGAATTAGGAAAGTTTGAATCTTTTAGTGTGCATTGATTGAAAGCCTTGAACTTATCTATGAGAGTTTCTTTTTGTCTATTTAATTTTATGGTGTTTGTTATTACAGTTTGGATTATGTGTTCCATGTTTGTCAGAGCTTAGCTTTGTGTTTTCGATGGAAAGTATACGTCACACCGAATCAGTACTGAAAATAATTTAGAACAAAAGAGAGAAAGAAAGTAGTACTAAATCAAAGACTTTCCCCACTGTGAATGAGGTCACCTCCAGGAGAACAATGTGTGCCCCCTTGTCTTGTTGCCTCCTTTGCTTAACAGTCCGCCAAAGCAGTAGTTTTTTTTCCTTTGTGGCGCTGAAAACTGACGTCATGGTTTGAACTTTGAAGTTATTAAGCTTATCCAACATCAATCTTTGGTCTCACAGGAGGTTATCAAGGCTGTTGTTCCAAGTCAATACTCCTTCGTTGATTTTTGCTAATTCAAGTTTTTTCACCTTTAACTACTGTAGGATTATATGTATAACCAAGAAATAGAATTGGGAATTTTTTCCGATCATTCTAGTGTGCATGATTGTGGACCTTTTATTTAATGGTTTTACTTCATGCATTGTTGAGAATTTCTTTTACCTTTTCTTTTTTTTATTATTGGGGCGGGGGTCTCATTACTGTTTTACTGCCCTTTTCTCCACTAGCTCAAGTTGGTTTCTTAAAAACAAATAATGAAATAGGAAAATTTTAAGCTGAAACAGAACCCTAGACATTGCTGTAAACAAGTTCAAATGGCCCCTGATATTTGGGTTGCTTAAAATTGGCTATGGTTGGCGATTTCTGATTTTCAGTTGGTAGTTGTCTTGCTCTCCGATCTTTATTCTAAATGGCTTAAAAGTTTCTACTTTTTGTAGGTAAGGTCTGGATTGTGACTAGAGGTACAATGCAGTGAATTAGATTGGAAGAATTGATCATTTGACTGTGTATCGTGCACGTTATCTGTGTGTTACTTGTGGCAAAGTTTGATTATGGCTCTGCTTTTGCCAGTATCTTCTTCGCAAACTGGGATTCCCTTTGTTGGCATCAGCTATAAAATATTTAACCCCATCACGAAGGATAGTGTATATGGATATAGAAAAGGTCTTTGCTGTGGCAGAAAATCAGAGAAACGAACTCTGCTAATTCGCTGCTCAGCTCCCAAGCATGTAAAAGATAATACGTTAGATAAGCATGTGGTCAAGCAAAATAAGATTCGATTTGTGCAGAAGCTTAGGACCTTGCTCCTCTCGAAACCAAAACACTATATTTCTCTCCACATTCTTTCGAAATGCCGCTCCTATTTGGGCCTCCCAAAACCTCGCTCACTTGTCTCCATGATAAAGCGTTACCCTACCATTTTTGAGCTCTTCTACATCCCATTTCCACCCACTCCACTGAATGCAACCAAAACATATTCGCAACTTTGTGTCCGTCTTACCCCTGCTGCTGAATCACTTTCAATGCATGAAGCACAGCTTCAATCGGCTAATTCCTTGACCTTGGTCAACAAACTGCAGAAGCTTCTCTTGCTTTCTTCTCATAGGAGACTTGTTTTGTCAAAGCTTGCTCATCTGGGTCCAGATCTTGGTCTACCTCCCAACTTTAGATCCCGACTTTGCAATGAGTATCCCGAAAGATTCAAGACTGTTGATACATCATACGGTCGAGCACTGGAGCTTGTTTCCTGGGATCCAAACTTAGCCAACGCATTGCCTAAGATTAGAAGCAAGACCCAGGAACCAATTGTGGATCGTCCTGCAAAGTTCAAGCTGTTGAAATTAAGAAAAGGACTGAATGTCAAGAGACGACATCATGACCTCTTGATGCAGTTTGCAGACCTGCCAGATATTTGTCCATATAATACTTCTGCTGAGGAATTTCCTAAACGTAGTTTGGAAGCAGAAAAGAGGGCGTGTGCTGTAGTGAGGGAGGTTTTAGGGATGACCGCTGAAAAGAGAACGCTTGTTGACCATTTGACACATTTTAGAAAGGAGTTTGGGTTGCCCAATAAAGTAAGGGGGATGATGATGCGACATCCGGAGTTGTTCTATGTGAGTTATAAGGGACAGAGAGACTCAGTGTTCCTGGTGGAGGCATATGATGAATTTGGTCAACTTCTTGTAAAGGATGAATCTCTTGTGATAAAGAACCGATTGCTTGAGTTGGTAACTGTAGGGAAGAGAAGAAGGAGAGAAGAAAAATGGACTTTGTACAATGATACCCTCAGTGATGAACGTCCTGTGGCTATTATTGACCCCAATATAGAACCTTATGACGTTGATGAGGAAGATGGACTTGAGGATCTGTTTGAGTGGGAGGCTTCAGATTTTGAAATGTCCGAGGAAGATAGTGATGAGGAATATGGTTCACCATTAGATGGTAATGGAAGAAAGGTGTTTTGGAGTTCAGATAGTAATCACACTGCCCCTGGTAAAAGTGTTCAATCTTCAGAGCCATGGTAGTTTATGTTCAGTTGACATTGTACACTTTGTGCAAAAAGAAATGATTTTGTGAATTATAAAGCAATAGCGAACAGGAGGCTGCTAGTCCTTTGCTTTACTTATCCCAAAATACTCTGAATGTCATGGAAATATGTTTATAACTTCCATTTTATTGTGTCTTTGATCCGTTACTTGTCGTCTATCTTCTTCTTCTTTTTGCTCCTTTTCTTTCTTCTCTGTCTTTGCTTCAAGTAGTCTTTTCTTGCAAGCATCTTCATGTGACCCCATTTCAGATACTGAAGTTGTTACAGGGTTCTTATTGGTGCGAATATCTCTTCAGAATAACAACACCTGCAGGTACAGTCACTGCTTTTATCAAGGTGGCCATGTCTCCTGTTTTGAGGATGGTAAAATCTAATCCAGGCCTCTTCAAGGATGGTAAGTTGTTTCTCTCACCCTTCCTGGAACACATAACCTTCAGGACATGCATAATTGACTTGTTCTACATAACATATAGCACAGACATCTTGTTTTTATAATTTTGTCATTTATCTATCTGCCACTCCTGTTAGTCCTGTAGCTGTGTTATTCTTTTAGAAAATTCATAAATGAGAGTCTTACGTGAGCTGTTTCTCAAGTAGAGTGCTGCCTTTTTGTTTTCTTTTTTGAAGCTAGAGGTCAAGTTAACATGTTCAAGTCTCATAGATGCCGTCCATGCTGGTCAAACAGGGATCAAATTGTGCATCCTTGGGTGGGGCAATGACAAATGGTTGGATTTCTCTTTACTACATAAAAAGTGTCGTGTGAGATTGACACATTTGTATTTTTAGTTGCTCAATTATAATCGGAACGTCTAGAAAACAGTGGGCGTCTATTTCTTCACTGATGAAAGAATTTGGGACCTTCCATGTGTTGGTTTGTTCGTAAGAGCTTGGCGCTCATAGTCTCGCTATTCGGCATGTCAAACTGAGGAGAGCCGTGTAGTTACTAAAATCATGGAAGCCTTGGGCTCCATCTTTCTTTCTCTTCATTACAGATTGGCCTTCATGTCTTCACTATTGTTGAGTAGTAGTAGCTTAACTTTTTTGAAGCATAGATAATGGCATACTGTACTTGTATCTCAATAGTTCTCCTCATGTCCCATTCAACGCCTCCTTTCGTGTTTATATCAATAACTTATATGTTGTTTATATTTCTTTGTAATAACACCTCAGCGGAACTGTCCTGGTGTTCTATGTTGTCATGTCTGAGCCAGGGTGGTCATTTAGTTAGAGGAATAATATTTTTTTAGCTTGATTTTTTCTTTATTTTTGTTTATCTGATAGGTAGAAACTATCTCAATGAATTCTTTGCTAGCTAAGTGCCCGTTCTGGATTTTTTTGGTTTCTGGTTGTGAAAACACCTTTTGGAAACCAATACTTGTTTGGTAAATTTAGTGTTATAGTGTTTCTTTAAACTTTTCACCCAACAAAACAAGTGGGTTTTCAAAATCTGTCGTTTCCAGATTTACGTTGATGTGAAATCCAATATTGACATTTCATCCCTACTTCTCGAGTCCCAGTTTTAAAGTTTGGCACTCTGGGCTAAGGTAGTCCTCGTACATAGACCTTCAGCCACCTCCGATCAAAATCATCCAGTTGACCACCGCCTCACTTCACCGAATACCCGTACCGATCTTATCTGTTCTCTCCACCCAGCCCTCAGCTGACCACCTTCCTCCTCCACTGGCCGTCCCCATCGCCTAGCTCGCAGTCACAAGCCCGTGTCTCACTGGATCCCACACCCTCATCTTACCCCATGTCCCTTGGTTCAAATTGGTAGTACATGTTTAGATAAGAGGAGAGTACAGAGAGGGGTACTGAGCTAATGCAGTCATTCAAGATATGAGATAGAAAGTGTACTCATGGTAATGGCGTAATGGTTAGAGAATACGAATAATACTTATTTTCATTATTGTGTTATAAATTCTTTACTGAACATTGCATGCTGCCATAAGTGATGAGCCCATAATCCGGGAAAAAAAAAACACCTCAGCTCTCAGATTCAAATCCTATGCTTCAAAACCCGAAAAATGTTTGTAGAAACATTTTAAAACTAAAAACTAGAAGTAATCCTTAAAACCCCACACCTCTGCTACAAAAATCACCAGTGTCTGCGGTAAGATAGCATGAACTACATGAATATAGAATGTTCATCCATGAGGTGATTAGTTGGGATATGTGAGTAACAGCTTTCAACTGGCTCTTTTCAGCATGTTCAATTGTCTCCATAGAACCTTTAAAGAAGTTTCTCTAAGAGTCTGTCTTCCTTTCTCCTTTTTGTTCTTTTTTAATTCAATATCTGGTGATAATCTACGTAAACATGTTAACACGCTGCTGCGGAGATTTTCTGTATTATGATTTCTTCTGAGTTCTTTTCCCATGATGTGTAGTTTTAGGAGCATTTGGATGGTTCTTTCTAGATTTGGAGGAAACCTTAGTATTTGCTCCAACATATCAATTGACTTCTGATGACCGCACACTAATAGAACTACTGTGTGGACAGATACGGGTCAAACATTCATACTATTAATCTAGTTGAACTCCAACCATGAATCTTCTTTGCATGCTATGCTGCAAAAGTATTCTACTCCTATTTGTCTTGTGCATTTGCTGCTAGCTAACTTGGGACTGCTGAGCTCATCGATGGTTCATCTGTATTGCCCATGGTCATTGGGATGTTCTACGTTGAGCTTCATACCTTCTTTCTTTATCATCTCTTTCTTTTGTATATCTTTGGAATACTAGTGTGGTCCTGCGCTTTGTTTATTAAGGAGTTAATGTGTAAATGTTTGTTTTCTTAGTCCACTCCTTCTGGCTGATTTGATGTGCGTTTCTCTCCAGAGTTGTTGGAGAGCTGGGATGTATTCTAATTCAAACAGGTTAAATAAAATCCGAGTTGGGTAGCATTATATTCTTCCAATAGCATCATAGGATAATCATACATACAGTTATGCATGCTATACTTTATTTTGCCAACAAAAAAAAGAAAGAAAACTGCGAGTGAAAATGAACAGGAAGGCTTGTTGTCTTTGGCTTTACTTGTCTCCAAGAACTCTAAATTATTGCTGATAAATTGATAATAACTATCTTTCCTTACTCCTCTTCCCCTCTTCTTTTTGCTCTTTCTTCCTGATTTGTATGTAACTTGAGGATTGTTCCACAAAGCTAACTTGGGCCCTTGAGATGGGATCTTTAAGCTGCAAGATCAATATAGTTTGATTCCAACTCTTGATAGTCCTATTCCGACAAGGATTATTCATCTTTTTAACTTCCAAGTTACATAGTTTGTTTCATGGTGTTGCCCGTCTACCTCTTCTATTTCTTTGCTCCATTCTTTATTCTCTCTTTTTGCTTCATCGATTCTTTATTGCAAGCATCATCACGTATCTCCTTGGCAGAAATTATTAGGCAGTTGTATGGTTCTTGGTGGCGTGAATCTCTCCAGTATAAACACACAAGTAGCTAGAGTTACTGCTTTTGGAAAGGTCAAAGGTGTTTATAAGCGTCTTGTTTTGAGGATGATAAATATACTTCATACCTCGTCAAGGATGGTAAGTCATTTCTCTCACCCTTCCTGGAACACATAACCTTCTTGACAGCATAATTGACTTGTTCTGCATAACTTAAAAGCACAGACAAGTCACATATATTGTCATTATTGTATCTACCACCCCTGTAGCTCTCTTATTCACGAAGCTGTTCTATAGGGAAATATGTAAATGAGGGTTTTGTGTGGATGGTTTCTCAATCATTGTACTGCCTGTTTGTCATCTTTTTGTTTTTGTTTTTCAAGTAAGATGTAGTAATGATGTTCAAGCCTCAACTAGAGGTTGTCTGAACTGGTCAACGAGGATAGACACTGCTTAAGTTCTTTTAAATTGTGCATCCACGGGTGGGGTAATGACTACTGGATTTGAATGTTCTTATTGCACTAAAATGTGTTCTATAGGGAAATATGTAAATGAGGTAACTATTTGTACACTGATGAGGGGATTTCGGACCTTCCATGTGTTGGTATTTCATAGGAGCTCAGCTCTCATAGTCTCATCATTCAGCATGTCAAGCTGAGGAGAAAAGTGTATTATTAACTTCTCAGACTTGAAATCCCTTGAGCTCCATCTATTCCCTTCTTTTCAGATTGGCTTTCTTGTCTTGACTGTTGACTTGTAGCAGCTTATCTTCGTTGGGAGCATATATATAATGGCAATATATACTTGTGTCTCAATGGTTGTCTTCATGTCCCATTCCAGACTCTCTTCTTGTATATGTGGATAACTCATAAGGCATATTCTTGCTGACACCTTAACGGAATTGTCCTGAAATTCTATGTTGTCACATCCGAGGGCGGTTTTTTTTTTGTTTATGTCCAAAGAGGGCCGGTGTTCTTAACTGAATTAGTATTTCTGTAATCTCGGTGCTTCATTTTGCTTGTCTGATGGATGGAAACTATTTCAAATGATTTCGTTTGCTATCTGCTATACAGCTACTTTCTGTGTGTGCTAAGGAAACATACACTACTTGAATACAAACTTCAGCTTTTACGTGATAATGATGGGGTATGCAATCAACAGTTTTCAACAGGCTCTTTGAGCATGTTTATTGTCTCCATACGACCAGAAACTAAGTTGCTATGTGAGTGTTTCTTGGATCTGTCTTCCTTTCCTCATACTGTTCTTTATTCCAATTTCTTGTGAAATTTACTAGACGAAGTTACTGGTATGTCGCAAAGAATGAGCTTGAATATGATTTTCTTGTACTTGTTTTTCTATGATTTTGTGGTTTTAGGAGCATTTGGATGGTTCCTTCTAGATTTGGAGGATTCCTTAGTAATTGCTCCGATATTGATCAATTGACTTCTGATGACCGCACACTAATAGAACTATCGTGTGGACAGATACGGGTCAAACATTCAGATTAAGGAGCTACTTTAACTGCATCCCTGAGTCTTCATTCCTTGCTAGGCCACATGATTCATCTATTTATTTGTCTTGTGCATTTGCTGCTAGCTGACCAGAGGAATGCTAACTTCCTAGATGGTCTAATGATTAACTCTAAATGCTTCTAAGGCCATTGGACATTCTGATTTGAGATTCAATACCTTCTTTCTTCGACGTTTCGGTCTTTGTGTTGTGGTGCTGCCTTCGTTTATCTATGAGCTATCTGTACATACTTGTTTTTCTAGTCCAATTCTTTTGTCTCATTTGATGTGCCATTCTGTTCAAATAGTTGTACATATATCTTTGCTGACTGCATCTCTCGTCTCCCTCCCTTTGATTGAGTGGGTTTTTGATTTGTTGCTCGAGGTGTGCATTAACTTTCTATCAGTAATGTGGAATTTTATATCGAAAACTGAAAATTTGTTCTTGTAGTTTTAATCCTATTTATTTTGCAGTAGCTGCGGAAGGACCTCGCTGACATGATATGGGGAAATTGCACCTTGTTCACCATTTTTAAAAAAAGAGAAGGCTAGGGACTTTCCTAAACCCGCTGCAGTTTTCATCTCTCAGGAACTCAGAACCACCTTGGCAGATGTGTGTCAAGGTGCCTGAGAAAGATGAAATTAATACCTTTGTGTTCAGAATGCATGTAACTTGATTCTAACATTAATTACGTAGTGTCGTTTCACTTGAACCCAATGTATTGGGCAGTTTGCAAAAGAAATTGAGAAATCACAATCCAACTTTTCCAACCTTCTACTTTGTATGAGTTGTTTTTTTTATCAATTTAAATTATCAAAGTCTAATTATCAAAGGATGGTAAATGGGCACGAGTCTAAGTGGATAACTTCAAGTCATAGCACAATTAGATCGTGCATGGAGGTGAATTTGGCATCTGGTGGGTGAGGTTGGGAATGGTTTCGATTCTCATCCCTCCAATGCAACATGAAATAAATAATGCATTAACTAATATAAGGTTGATTGGAGTGAAAGCAGCTCTATACCGCTTAAGTAAGGTCCCGGCTTCGAGCCTTAATGTACGTAGAGATCCTAAACTTGGGGATGCAACCATCATAGCCAGGTGTGCGACCCCGGATAATTTCGAATATAGTTGGAGCTTCAGCGAATTGGTGGCCAATAAAAAAAGAGACAAAAAAATAGATTAAAAGGACCATAAATACCTTAGAAGAACTACAATATATCCAAACGTAGCAAAAATAAATTTGTATTTGGCGAAGAGAATACATAAATACAAACATAATAACATATTAATATATTAGGATGTGAGCATGATGAGATTTTGGTGAAGTAAAGTATTTTGGGGAAAATGATTTTTAAAAACATTTGCTCCTAGTTCTATGCTCTTTATTTTGGTGTAACAATCAAAATATAGTTAAATTAATTACAATCACGTCAATTTTTTATACGTATGTTATTGATCTTATTTTATAAGTTCACTTTAGTTAAAAATTATGATTACATTAAAATGTGATCTCTTAAAAAAGAGCAAAATAAAAATAGCAGCGGAAGAAAAATAAGTACAATATAAGCAAGCAAACTTAACTCAGAAAAAAAGAATAGGGATGTAAATGGTTTACAGATTTAGGATTCTGTAAAATTGATATGATAATACAAAAAAATAACAAAACATTTAAAATTAGTGATCAACAATTTGGTGAATTTCGAGTTCTTTAGCATGTCATTTTATTAAGACGATTTCATAATAAACTATATATTATAATATATTTTATAATACGAAGCAATTAAATAGAAGTGGTGCCACTTCATTAAGTCAAACTAGTTCTAAACAAAAGGATAATATAAGCTTATGGATCTTGAAATATTTTCTGAAACTAATGGGATGCAGTTTCTAAATAGAATCTTGAATCTATCTACACTATTTAAAGAAGAAATTTTTCCTCATTATACGACGTGACACCTAAGCGTGACATGTCATTTATTTAGTTTATTGCAAAAAAAAAACAAAAAGATACTCAATTTTTGTAAAAACAAAAAATAGTACATTAGGATAATAAAAAAAAAAAGTTGAGTTTAACCTATATATGACAACCAATAAATAAATATTTTATAGTACTGATTAAAGTAAATTATTTTTGTGTCATTCACAAAATTATAAAATTTATATATCGAAAAAAAGCTTTCAATCATTATCCATAAGTACCATAACTTTTCCAACTTAAATTATTAGATAAAAACATAAATGCACTTATATGTATCAACTTATATGATTAACATAAATGCACTTATATGTATCAACTTATATGATTAACATAAATGCACTTATATGTATGACAACTGATCAGTGATGCATAAGTTAACTCTAAGCAACATATCGAATATATCTTTGCAATTCTTCTAGGAATGTTGAACCTATATACTTTTGAGAAATATTATAAGGTAATATAAGTTTGGGATAAACTTGAGTTGCTCTATTGTTGATACAGTTTAGTCGCAACACTTAGGATTAGCATTGTCAAGAACTTGGCTCTAGAATTAATTCAATTTTCAAGGAAATAACTTTGTACGATATAACATCAACCAAAACAATCACATATTTCCACTTCAAAAGGGAATGACCGGTCAAATATCTTCACCATTATATAAATGTAAAATTGTTGAGCCAACCCTTATATATATTCAACTTTGTATCAACACCTCTTGTATAATTCACTGTTTAACAACGTGCCCAAGACCATGAAAATGTTGTTTACACCTCCAAATGAGAATTTTGACCAAAAACCAAGATACAACAACAACAACAATCGAGTGTATCCCCATTAGATTGTTCTTCCATATCTCAGTACTCCGACAGTAAAATAATGCCAAGTAAAGAATTTTGACTTTTAGATTGAATGAATCCATGTAGGATACCACCATAAGTT
>ONZK01001135.1:61214-83028 GCA_900322385.1 Pharnaceum exiguum | reverse complement strand
GTTAAAATGTTGTTCTGAAAGTCTTAATCAGTTTCATTTATAGACTTATAGTACCTATCCTTATACGCTAGTTACTTTATTCTTAGTACTTGAAAGATATGTTGACTTTATTCTTAGGCCATAATATTAGATATCTTCGCATAGGCACAAACTAGAAGAGAATTGAATGAGGATAGGAAGAGGGAGGAAAGCAACACGTGTGGGTACGTTGGAGGCCATAGAGTATTCTGGCAGCAAATTAGCTATTGCGTTACGAATAGATTTTATATTTTAAAGGAATAAGTTGCCTCCTAAGAAGAACGCAAATAGGTCACCATGCAGTTCATTGATCAAAACAATCTTCCGTTCTGCCATCATTCCTGGAATTTGTTTTACTTTGTCCTCTTTAGTATTTGTTTTACTACGAATATAATATGTATCTTAGCATAGGATGTCCTTATGGAACGTTGCTCATTTAGAATTCTCTTTGTATGGAATGACTAATGAGCCGTTTCTCAAGACTTTGAGTGGAAATTATGATGCAATGACCCTCCCCGCCTTTCAAAACTTGTAGTCTGCACTCATAAAAGCTGGTCTAGCCAATCAGGTTAAGGTTACCTTTGGATATCTTAAAATCTTTCTTTTCCGTTGGACACTTCAAGCATTCCTGGTATCTATTCATTTTATTCACTGTTAATTAGTTGAGCCCTTTCATGACATGGGTTTATGCCCTTTATGATCATTTTTTTAAATTTGTTCTTATCATGTGAATTGAAGATGTGTTTTAACTCGGTAATTAGCTCATTTTGTGACCTCATGTTGTGTTTGTCATGTTAGGAATGCCGAACTCCTACAGTCAGAAAGTGGAGATGGAGAACTTACTTTGTTAGAAATGAAGAAGCCTTATTGGGCAGAGAAGTTGGAGGAGCGAGAAGTTGGGGAGATGAGTTTTTTTTTATTTCTTTTTTTTAAGAATGTGTGAAGTAGAAAAGGGACTGACTTTTGTACGATTACATTGATGTGCACTAGGGACTTGGGAAGAGATGAACCTGCAGTGGTAACATAATTTTGTACTCAGTATTTGTTTGTGACTTGTGAGGAAATAAGAGGAAAAAAAAATTATGAAATGCGAACTGTTTGTTGGGTAACAGTGTAACAGGCTAACAGCTAGTCAGCTATGCATAACAATTGTGAGTGTTTTTTTTTTTGTGGAAAGCGCTTCTCTAAAGCGCTGTGTAGCTTCATACAAATCGCTAAAGAAAGTTAACGCAGCGCTATGAAGATATTCACTGATCAAAATTCCCAATTTAATTAGATATGTTCTCTTGTCAAACGGGATTTGCTCTTATTTCCTCACAAGTCATCAATGTTTTGCTTAATCGTACTAACTTGGCTGTTATTGGATTCTGTAACTTGCATTGGCATCAATGTTTTGGATGCATGAAGAAATGAGGCGTTCAATTGATTGCTGAAATATTTTAGGTAGAGAGGTACATAATGAATTTTCTGTCCTCGTAGAAGTGATGGCTAGACTCCATTATCCATAAATAGTGATAGTGACAGTGGTAATGTGAATTGTTAGTTTCATGTTCGGGTGATCGGGTCCGTTTGATGATCATGTACCCGTGGCTGGCTTGGGTACTTAGCGGAAGGTTTCAAAATCCCCTTTGTAATAAAAATGCTTCCTACGTGCTTTCACCATTAAATGGGGGAGATGCTCTCCTCACCGCACTTAAGCGTCTGCGTATTGCTCTGCAAATGGAACTCAAACAATTGATACTGGAAATGGACTCAGAAATTGATGTCTTACTTATTACTGAAGGAGTGGCTTCCACCAGCCCTTTCTTCTTCATCGTAACTCAGTGTAGTAGACAGCTACTCCAAGCCCCTGAATGGACAGTGAGATGCCTACTTGTTTTTATGATTCTCCCCCACCCGAACTCATGCCTATTCTAGTTGAAGATGCCCTTGGAATGCCAAGGCCACGCTTTGTAATCACTTAGTATTTCTCTTTAATAAATTGGGGCTATGCCGCCCCTTTGACACCAAAAAAAAATACATGCTTTTTTCAAAATAGAGTATCTTGGTCCGCTTGACAAAAATACAAATATATCCATAAAAGTAACATTGTAGTATCACTTTGGTTTAATTTAAGTACCAAATTCTCATTTCACCGTTAAAAATACAAAATGTTAACTTACCAAACATTCTAAAATCTAAACTGTTAACTGTTAGCAATAACCGCCAACTAACAGCTCACTTATAAAAAAAGGGTCAAGAGTATATCTTTAGGAAAAATCTTCTCTAACCCTTCGGGTTAATGACCCACCAATTTTTCTCTCTATTTCTTTCTAAAATTTAGGAGGGGTAGTTTGTTGATTTTAGTAAGAAAAGCCACATTTTCACTATCGCGTTTCCGACCCACCGGATCACTCTAGCATTCTCCATATCTTTACATGTACCAATAAGTTACAACTGCTAGTCTGCTACCTGGCTAACGGCCAACCGTTATCTCCCAACCAATGCCCGCGTTATACATAATAATCATTATCACTGTCACTGTCACTTTCATTGACTTTACCTTTACCCAATGGAATATTGCTGCATGAACGACAATCGATATCGATGGGATGAACTATAGGACCACGACGACCTGCATAAAAGGGAAAAAAAGAAGTGTTAATAGAGACTAACTAAGAAGGGTGTATCGTTAACCAAAACTCGCAATAAGCAATTACACTTGAGTTTTAGTAGTCATACCCATAGAAAGAGACTCTTGATCCAAAATCTCACAGCGCAAGACAGAATACCCATTCATACTTAATTCGGCAAAAAAAGTCACTCCTGAAGAGTCCGTAGAATCCTTTGGCTTAGCAAGGAAATTGGTGTGGAAAACGAACCCGCGAACACCCGCTCGCCTTGCTCCTGCGCTCGGTCCTATCCGCACAATCTCATATTCCGAACCCTTCCAATTTCAACAATAGTATTAGTGCAATGTCAACAAATATTAAAAAGATAGATTTCAAACAAAGGAATCACAAAATCACCTTGTTTTCTTCGTTGAAATGTGCTAAACTCCGTTCGGCACACTCTAAACTCTGATTTTTCTCCGGTTTTGGTTCTGGTTCTCTTTGTTTAGACATTTGAGCTTGACTCTTGTCTATCAGGTAATATCCATCCGGAGTGATATACTCCGACCAACCTTTCTCCTTGAAACTAGACATACAACAACAAATAAACGAAATCAATAATTAAATCATATGCATAACAAAAAACGAGCATCCGGTAAAAGAAAGGGCCAAGTGCCATACACTATGAACTTCGAGAACTCCTATAAGGTGGAGTTACACAATTACAAACGTGACCTATTTCGGAAACGTTACTAACACACTAAAATAGTACATCCAAATATTTATACATTTTTACACCATTGTTAGGGTATGACTATTGGTAAAACTCACTAACAACTTTACATAATTTCTGTAAACATATTCTGGCTCTTAGAACTTAAACTAATTTGCAACTACTCTACTCACAACTCTATAAGAATTGTACTAAGATTTTTAGTACAATTTAGATTACGATCCACTAGCTACCCTTAAAGGTTGTAAATAATCTTGCCCCTACACTTAACTACAAATTTTAGTACCACTTGCTAATGCACTTAAGAAACAAAGTTATTTAAATGATTAAATTTCTTTTCTTCATAATATTAATTGTGAATTAGGTTTTAAAATATGTTAAAAAAACTTCACAACATCCTTGTTTCTTAGATTTTGATAGACCGCAATTTCCCTATTCCTATTCCATCTCCATTGGCTTAGCCGTCATCCTGCTACACAAGATTAAAGTCTCATAATGATATACGAGACTCCTTAAATAATTTAAATATGATGTGTAGAATTCCAAGTTCCAGAAAAACAAAACATTCAAAATAAGTTACGAATAGTCGAGTACATACGTTTGGATTAAACTCTTGTCCATTTTAACCTCCTTCCCAGATGGACCCCACCTGACACTTGCAGACCCATTGCCCTTTTCACCACTGCATTACAAAAAATACATAACAATAAGTCAATTATGCACAAGCAATCAGAATACTGCACAAGGGAAAGTATAGTTCTCGTTGCTCAACGTACCTTGTTCCAGGGCAACTATCTTTATCTTTGCTGCTACTTGCCCTGATTATACAATTAATAACGAATTAAAAAAACCGGAACATTTTTTAAGAAGAAAAAGAAACACCACAGAACCACTAGTCTCAAAGCTAATTCCAAAGTTAAATAATACTACGTACAAGATTTACCTCTTACTTCCCAAGCATCCAGCTTCAGTACAATCATGTGGTGATGCCATCACAGCTTATGTTCAAATTTTTTAACCTGCCAGCACGTTTCAGAAGTATTTAATTAAGACAATTCCCAAGTTAATTGAAGACTGAAAAAAAACGAAGTATGTCACATAAGAATTTTGTAAGGTGATGAGCATACCTCTCAAAGGCTTGTTAACTTGTTAACTTCAGAATAATAATTATATAACTCCCTAAACCTATATATATATAGGGTTACACAATACTAATCCTAATATAACAAGGAAACTCTAGAATTAGTTTCCAAAGTTCTACCGCATGTCTTTATACCCACGTCTCCAATACATAATAAATAAACATCTAATATATTACTTCCAAAATTTGATCTCCGCGTTGCTTCTTTTGGCAACAAAACCTTTCTTCCCTTCCTTGTTTAATATGCCTTGTAAGGCTTGGCCCAACATCGTCCATCTCACTTTTTCTAGGTGTCATTGTTATTTTTTTTTTTGAGAGAAAAACTAGGTGTCATTATTGATCTAAAGATCATCGCATATTTCTAATTTTTTTTCTTAAGTTTGTAATTACAAAACACGAACTAGGGCATACCCTAGTTTTAGACAGTTTTTAGACCGTTCATATCATCAAAGCTCTATTTAGTTTCATCTAAAATAGAGACTAATAAACCCTTACCTCACAAAAATAAGGGCTACGTGCCAAATATAGCATACAAATCAAGGATGCATGCAACTAATCGAATTACACTCGTCCTCTAAACCTAAAATATTGTTCAAATAAATATGAAGTGGAGATAACAATGAGTATGAGACCAAGGAATTACTATTAGAAATATCCTTGGCACAGCATGCAATGCAACTGAGGGATGCAAGCAGCCAATAGAACAATTACGGAGTATACTGGTAAATTAAAATTTACTGTAGTACTACTATTAATACACAGTACATGTCAAACATTCATGTCTAACATTCTGAATAACAGCAATGCAAAAGTGTTACCCAGATCAACACCAAAAAAGAAAAAGTATTACGTACCCAGATAAACGTGCAAGTATCCATAGTACTAGAGACGAATGGGAGGAAGGTCGATCTAGTTTCTATCCCATCCCCGCCTCATGGCTATATACTTAAGCTTATTGCAAATTGTAGTTTACGAATAAGAAACGAATGGAAGTTATATTTCAAGAAAAAAGTGGAGTAAATAGATACATGCATGGGGACGGGAAGAACGTATTATACATAGAGATCGACTACGTACTCACCGGCTATTAGTGGTACGTGTAGGCGATACTTGTGTGCTTGGAGGATCGGAGGTTGAGAGGTTTCTTATTCCTCTTCTCTGATAATCTGTTTCTTCCGGCCGGTGTGGTACGTGTTCTATGGGGATGCCTTGGCGCGGTGGTGGGTTGGTTCGCTGTGGTGGCTGTTGTGAGGGCAAGGTTACTGAATCGTGATTGTTCAATGTTACTCGTATTTGTTTTGAAGATCGAGTAAAAATGCACGAAGGGACGGAGTTGATCGGGGAGTGATATATGATATATAGGGGTATAATTGGAAAACAAGTGTTGTAAAGAGTTAAAGACCGATGCTGATTTATGTACAGTCTATGTATACGCCTTTTATGTCGGTAAAAAAACAAAACAAGTTTGTTACCCCTTTGTCATGTCAGATTGTCGGTCTTTAATTCTTTATAGTTTCCAATACGAGTACTTCACTCCCCCGGGGAGTACGCAACTACGCATGCATCAACCTTTGTAGAATAATCTAACTATTAAAATTGCCATACATTGGTTTTCTTTTTAAAAGAAAATAAAAAACGTTTTTGAAAAAAGAAAACTGAAATCTGAAAGATATTGAGTGTTTTAGAATCAAATATTTTATAGATTTACAAATTTTGTATTATTAGAAAGCCAAATAAAATAACTTCCATATGTTAGAAGAAAAAAAAAAAGAACCTCTGAATGTTATTTTTTCAAATACTAATATTTATATTTATTTTTTTAATTTTAGTTCAAAGGGAAAACATGCGTTAAAAAAAGAATCTTTTACTACCAAAATCGTTAAAGCAAAAATTAAAAAGAATCCTTGAATCCCCTAAAAAAAAAAGAATCTTTGAATGATCTTTTTGGAAATACTAATATCTTCTTTGGGGCTTCTCGCTTTTAATTTCAACAACAACAACAATAGAGCGTAAATTTCCATTCAATGGGGGTACTCGGGTCAGGATGTACGCAACCATACCCCTGTTTAAGAAAATAGAGAGGTTGTTTCTGATATTGACCAATTGTTGCATTGAAGTATTGACACTTCCAACAACTTCACCAAAAATAAGAAGTATTGAAAGGTTTTCATAGCCATTTTGCTATAGTGAATAATCACCTAATAAAGGTGAAAGACAAAGATAATTGTATCAACTTAATAGGCATTAGATCTCTTCTTTGCTTTTAATTCAATTGAGTTAAATTGAAGTATTTTAGAACTCCCTTGAAGAGGTACTAGGGGTTGCATGATTCATTTAGTTGATTTTTCCTTGTAAATGTACAAATCCATTTCTTGCGTTTTAATTGATTTGGGTTTCATGGGTTTTTATGTTTGTTTGAGAAAGATTTCAGCTTTGGTTGTTTGTTTGTTTGTGTGTGTGTGTGTGATGTTGTATGTTAATGCCCTTTGACTGAATCACTGTATGATGCTTGTGTACTTGTGGTTGTGTTGATTATTGATTACTGAGCCCTTTTGATTGTCAAAATGTGTTTTGAGTGATCTGTCAGTTTTGAATGAAAGGATCACTGTATGAAAAGTAATTTATTTTGTACTTTGATGTGTTTTCACTGTTTATAGAAAGGTTGCTCAGTATGCATGGTTTTGCTGTAATGTGCAGATTAATGCTTCTAGGCTCCTGAATTGCTCAGTATTCATAGGGTGAAGCGGTAAGCCGATAGGCGATAATGTATTCTTGTGGATCATTGTATTTGCTGATGCTAATCGGAGCTAATTTCTGTTTCTGTTGCAGTTTTTCTTGTGTCATCTTGTTACACCCAGGGCCCCAGGGGCGTCTGGGTTGCTTAAATTAAAAGATGGAATATGAAAGTAACAATTGGATTTGGAAGGGAGCTTACTACTACACGCACCTGTTCGGAGGTATAATGATCATAGTAGCTCTACTTGGCTTATCAACGACCTTCTTCTTCGCAATTGGGTTTCAATATCTGCCTTACTTGTGGCCTCGTTTTGACTTGTTGAAAAACAGACCACATGAAAAGAAGCGTATCAGAGTTTACATGGATGGTTGCTTCGATTTGATGCATTGCGGCCATGCCAATGCGTTGAGGTAGGCTAAGGCTTTAGGAGATGAGTTAATTGTAGTAGTTGATGATGATGATGATTTTTTATTATGACAATGGATAGAGTACCAGTGTATCCGGTAAGCTACGTACTTGACAAAAATTTAAAATTAGTTTTGTGCCGAAAATTAATCGAACGAGTAAGGGTATGTACGCCAGTTTTAAGAAATTGTGTCTACTGTCTTATTATAATCTTAGACTTGTGATGATAAAACATTTCACAGTTGTACCATTGCCTGGGTAGCAACAGTAGTGGTACAAAACTGAAGATCAATATGTGTAGCTCTATGTAAATGATGAAACAATAAAGGTCTGCTGCAAATAGCTTCAACATTTGTACTGAAATTGAATGGCACAGTGTAAAGGAGGAGCTTTTCATAACAGAAGTCAGCTCTTTAAATACAAGTTACAAATAATACCATTTGGTTGAATACAGGGTGCGGGATACAACCCCTAAAAGTAACACCTAAAAACAAAAATGAATGAATACAAGATTTTAGAATAAAAAGGAAAATGAACACTACAGAACTGGAAGATACATTCTACAAAACTCTGCCCTCTCTACTAAAGATAGTCTGAATAAATAAGAATAGCTGCACAATCATTTCTCAAGAAATATTAGCTTTTCCCGTAACAGATCAGATACTTTAGTAGGTCACATTCTCCCTGCTGTTGTCACTACAGCAACTATCGACCCTCAGTATCTATCCACAGCAAGTATATGCGATTCTAGGACAATTTGCAGAAGGAAGTGAATACAGCAACTATCGACCCTCAGTATCTATCCACAGCAAGTATATGCGATTCTAGGACTATTTGCAGAAGGAAGTGAACCACCTAACTCCACGGGTTTAATCTCCTGAAACATTCTTTTCTTCATAGTATTTCCTCTCGCTTACCACCTTCTTAGCATTTCGTTTCTGCAAATTCAAGCAGACATTGAAGTTTAAAATTATATATAAAATCTTGGATGATACACAGAGGGTCGAGGGAGCGCGAAATGGGAGAGAAATAGTCAAAAGAAAGCGGCGCACCATGAAGGCTTCATGGTTAGACATAATTCTTTGAGCCACACAGGATGTGGTGATATTTTTGGGGCTCTCCAGTATCCTAAAGATACCCATCTTCTTTGGTACTGAATATGGATCAGTGTCACTCTAAATTACACACAAACAATTGGCATCAGTGAGATCTCATTTCACGATCAGATTTAAGCTATATAATCAACAGGCAATTTAGAATGCGAGCTTACATCAACAAAAGGATTGGTCTCTGACACTGTTCCACGCACGCCTAAACAAATGTTGAAAGTCTTCATCTGTTTCCGTTTTGCAGGGAGGAAAATGAGTATAAATTGAAGTTAGCATTCTGACATTGATTATTGCACACATGCATGATACTAATCACTAAAAGAGGGGGTGATAAGGAACAAAAGAATAAAAAGGTGAAATTATAGCATCATGATGCTTGATGGATATAGCACCCTTAGAAAAAACCAACACGAGAAACAAGATGCATCCTGATTCTTGGCTAGACCCACTGCACTTTTAGATACAAATTTTGAAATAGTGAATCATTTACAACGAAATATTCATGAGTGACGCCCTCCAAAACAAGTATGATATGATAATCGCATGAGATCAAAACTTGTGTGGATACAATTGATTTCCATCCAGAATATAATGCATTTGCAATGTTTTTCTTGTTTCCTTTACACGGAGTGTTTACTAGCAGAACATGTCCTCTAATTCCAACAAAGGGTATCAAGATGTTAAATTAGTCATCTCTAATTCCAAACAAGAATACTTTGGATAGTTATCAACATTGACAACCACACACTATCAGACAAATTAACCTACTGATGTCAACACACGCCCACACATGGTACAGTACTTGTAGTGACACTGTGAGTTGCACAGTTACTACTATTTCACGGAGGAAAAAGAAGAAAATTGTACCCCATCTGAGATGGGATAACACTGGGTTGTTGTTGTTCTTGAAAACCAAATCAAAAGTTCTTCAAAATCCTCTTCATCAAAGAATTGGTATCTGAACTAAATAGTGTGTTTTGATTCTTCAGTCTTCAAGATAAACGGAAAATCAACAAACACTGCTCCTAATCTGTCTGCCTCTTACTTGGGAGCTTAAACTGAAACTTTTAATTCAAATGCGCGAACAAAGCTATTCCATTTAAACAATAAAAATAAATCTCCAAATTACTGAACGAGTTCATCACAGATTTTCCTTCACCTTTCTAGGCAGGAGGTCAATCATTATAGTATGCAGTGAAACAATACCTAATACTCTGCAAATTGAGTTTAGCATTTGTAATATTTTTCCGATGACACATAAATGAGAGAGGAGAAATACAAACCATGTCATTAGTCACCTCCCACGGGGCAACCAGGATGACATCATCAACATAACGACAGCCCAATACACTCAGACAACGCCCATGTAAGCTCATTAGGGGATACCCAGGACCTCGGATGTCACTGCAAGGCAAAAGAAGCAAAAGAAACTCCATTACTTCTTCGAAGATCCAAAAAAAAAAAGAATTCAGGGATCACATAACGATAACAATAACAATAATAATAATAACAATTTTATCCAGCAAAAACAAAGGGAGGGGTAAATAAGGAATGGGAGTCCAGAGGGTGAACTTCTCCTCTCCTTTCAGAAAAGCATATGCTTTCATCACAACAGAAAAGCACAACTGCACCCTTCCTCTCGTCCCAACGTTTCCTTAAAATTTCCTACTGGTAGAAATGAAATTTCATGGAACGTCATAAATTCTTTTACCATTGCAATGTCAAAGAATAAGAACAAGTAGACCAACAATGTCAAAGAATAATAACCATGAGTAGTCTACACTCTCTACAGCACACCTCTTACAATTGCAATGTCAACAAACATAAAAGACCAACAATATGAGCCATACAAGTTGCAAAAAAATTGGCAGTCCAGAAAGAGAGACTATACCTCACAGTATGGTCAGTGTATATGCCAACAAGCAGGAAATCCCCAAGCTGTCGAGCAGCTCTGAGTATCTGTCAACAAATGGGAAGCAGCACTGAGGGGTAAGGTACAACACAAGTGCTAAAAAAATAAGCCAGTTGGGAAGATGAAGCATGAACAAACAAAACATACATGCCATGGTAGCCCTCTATATTGAAGTTCTCAAATACAAGTACATAAACAACATAAGAAAAAGAAGTTATGCGGTGTTCTAATTGTTCTGCAAAAGGAGCATGAAAAATAAATGGAAAGTTATCTACCTTTTCTACATCTCTACAGGTCTCAACTAATTTGTTTGCATTGAACTTTACAGTCTAAGACAGACTCGCTGAAGAAAGATCACTTCAGAGACGTCAAAATAAGGTACTTAGAAATGTACCTCAACATGACCAGTGTGAAAAAGATCAAATGCTACATCAATGTAAACTACACGTGCATTTGGAGCAGGCCCCTGCATTCAAACATAGTGATTGGTTATGGACTTATGGTAACAGACAACGTTCAACAGCAACATCAAACCAAGACTGGAGACAAAAGAATCTAAAAGCAAGATGATCATAGATAGCTTCTACCACTGTCCTGCTGAGGACTTCCTTCCAAAAGCTACCTTGGTACTCTACTATCAAAAAACCGAAAAAGGGGTTCCATTACAAACTATGTGAAGAAGAGTCACAGTACCCTAATATGCATCAGAAGTTAACCTAACCCACACATCTGAGCAAAAACTCGTTTTGCATACACCTTAAAATTTTACTAACAGTCTCCAATAAAGTATATACTAGCTTCTTGTTATCAAAATTCTCTGTTTCACACATAGTAACAGAGGGAGAGGGGGAGACAATCGCATACCTTCCCATTCGAGAACTGTACAATTCGTCGGGAGGTCGGCAGAAAACGAGACACATGACCAACTTGAGACTGCTTATTTTGAGTTTTCTTCTTACAAGAGTCGCCACCATGAAAACCTGGATCCTTATCGTCCTTCAGAGCACTTGTATCAGCAACTGTTGCAAGTATCCTTCCTAAACGCACACACAGAAACAAAAAAATTTAAAACAAATCACAGGTATAATAAGGATAGCCAAAGGCGAAATTCATTTCCCATTACATTCGTAATCATATAAGGTGCAAGAATACTGTCCACGGGAAGTATATGATGACTAAGATTATGTGAAAGACAACGGTGCAACTCTGTTGAATGCTGAACAATGAGCACATGAAGGGGACTATAATCCAGAACCATGTCCAAAGTCTGTAGGAACCTTCAAAAGCAGACGTGTAAAATTGCTAGAGGCCAGGAGAGAATCCAAGATATATTACCTACAATATCTTTGCTCTTGTAACGCCCTGCTTTCTTTGCCAAAGCATAAGCATCAGTTCCATCCGGAAGAAAACAAGGATCATCTCCATGTATGATGTAGTCAATTTTGTACTCATTGAACAAAGTTTTCATGAATTGCTCAGTTATCGCATATGGTGCACATGGGATGACTTCATCCACCCACTTCAACCCGTCAACAAGTGCCAGTCTAAAGTTAGCAAACAAGATTATCATAGTCGAAGTGTATATGCAGTATATGAAGGCAGTAAAACAAAAAGTCTAAACTATCAAGGCTGTGTTTGTAATAACACTTTCAGTAATTATGCTGCCTCACTCCCATCAAGTATCAATCAACAAAAAAAAAGCCATATAAAAAGATGGAAATACAAGGTTCAGCACTTACCCAGTGCCTCAAGATCCTCATCACTACCAGTTCAAGCCAATAAGCCACTAGATTTAGGTTATCTATCAATTAAAAAGAGGAGTTGTCATCATATAGCACTTACATCAAATCTACAATTATGAACCATGACATCAAAGTGCATTATCAAGGCTTTGTGTTCATAACAACTGTGGGAAAGATCAGGCCACTTAAAGATCTGGGCTTTAGGACAGTGGCAGTCAGTAGGATTTCAAATTAAGTGTCCAATGGGAAAGAGAAATCAAAATTACAAACATCGACTGAGCACAATAAACCGAACATGAACATCAAATTAAATTTAATTACAAGATAGAAAAAGGTATTCAAGAGTACCTTTCTTCCAATGACAAAACAGCAGGACAGTCAAGCGATTAACTTGAACTTGCCAAACAAGAAGAAGCGGAGGAAAAATATGAATGTGGAGTTAAAAGAAACCACAAACCAGAAAGAGCAAAGAGCCAGAGTAGCAAAGTCTGTACTATCTCAATTGTTGACAGAAAGAGAAACAGAGAAAGGAGAATGTTCACAGAGAATTCCACTAACACCAGTGTTGAAACTTGGTGATTTTTCAGATATAGGTAACTTTCACAAAAGGGAAAAAAGAAAAGAAAAGAAAGCTGAATTTATATTAATACGTTGAATATTCTAAGAATCTGATATACTTTAAATTCACTCTGACATATGTCAGATTGAAGTTTCTCAACTACAGCCATGGATGATTTCAGTGATGATAAAGATATCACTTCCAGTGAAATTGAGGATGACACACCAGCTGTTCATAACATCTTACACTCATGTTCCTTATAATGAAACGGCTATTTCACAATTATGCAGGAATAATCATCGTGGTGCTTTGTTTTGGTATGCTGAGCGTAAAGATAAGCATAAAAAAACAAAGAATCCTGAAGCAACATTCTGCTGCCATGAGGGTAAGTTAAACTTCCACATATGAGGCAACCTCCTGAAATATTGAAAAATTTGATTATGAACAAGCATCCCAAGAGTAGGTAATTTCTAGAGAAAATAAGGGGTTACAATATGATGTTCTTTTTCATATCAATGGGAGAAAAAGTTGAAAAAACTGACAACCGAGGAAGATGTCCACACTCATAGAATCGAAAGTCTGCCTAACAGGGGAGACAGGCCGAAGTTCTCACAGCCAATATATGAAGTGCAGAATAGAACGGAAGCCTCGAGGTTAGCACAGAGAGGACGATTGGAAAACAATATTGTACTCTAGGAGATTATTCCAACAGTTCAAACAATGATCGAGGCAGAATGATTGAGATGGCACTTCAAAAATAAAATAAAAAACTCCGAGCAGCTAAATACACTCATCTCCGAATTTTTTTGCTAGGAGGCATAATTCACTGCTCCCTTACAGGTAAAACCAATTGTTTTGTCATCGTCCTTAACAGGTAGTAGTCTGTACAAAAGAGAAAACTACCAAGATGCCATGGCGATATGCAGGGTATTCGGGTTTCCAAATTTATTTATACTTTTACGTGCAATCCAAAATGACCGGAAATCCAGAGAATTGTTAGAGAGAGAGGCCTGAAGGCAGAGGACATACCAAATTATAGCAGAGTCTTCAAGATGAAGCTTGATTCATTGATAGCTGACATTAAGCAGAAGAGAAAATTTGAAGAAGTCAGAGCAGGTATGATATCTTTCTTATATTTATTCATTACGTTTTACCATACTAGAAAAAAAAAACAAGCTGACCAGTTCACGCAATCATGCAGTGATATACACGATTGAATTTCAAAAGAGGGGACTACCTCATGCTCACATAATAGTGTTCCTTGAAAAGAACAACAATGGATCAGTCACCACTTCAGAAATAGATGTATCAGCAGAGATACCGGATTCAAAAGACAAGAAAAAAGGACTATGTGAAATGATGTGCGCACATATGATTCAAGGACCATGCGGTCTTGGAAATCCTAATGCTCTGTGCATGATAAAAGGAAAGTGTTCAAAGAACTAAGAAGTTTGCCTCTCAGACGGCATATGACAAGGAAGGGTTTCCAATCCTACAAGAGATGTGATAAAGGTAATGATCTTCCTTTATTTTCCCAATTTATCTTTTGGAAAAAGAGAAACAAAAAGACAAATGACACATACAGGTGAGTAAGTGAACAAGCAAGGACAAGAGCTGGATAATCAATTCGTTGTACCATATAATGGATATCTACTCCTGCGATACAATGCTCATATAAATGTGGAGTGGTGCAATCAAACAAATCTATCTCGACCGCGTTACTTCAAAACTATCTCGATCAGCAAACGCCTCTGCAGAGGGTACCCAGGAGAAGGAAATAAGAGAATACTTGGACTGCAGATACATATCAGCTTGTGAGGCAGCCTGGAGAGTTCTAAGATACGATATCATTATATCAACTATAAGAGTGTTTCTGTAACAAGGCTGCAATTCCACTTGCCAAGAGAACAGTCTATTGTCTATGAGAAAGACGACTGTCAGTTCCTGCTTGGTTAAAGTTCAATGAGAAAAATCCCGATGAAGAGAAACTTACCTATGCAGAGGTTCCCAAGTAAGTATGTCTGGGAAAAGAAGGAGGCATTCTGGAGGCCGAGGAAGCAAGGAAAAGCAATAGGACGTATCTATCATGTCTCGCCCACTTCAGTTGAAAAATACTATCTGAGAATACTTCTTAACTTGCAGAAATCACGCAAATCTTATGAGGAAATTAGAACTGTGAATGTAGCATAGTACCCAACCTTTAAAGAGGCGTGCGAAGCCTTAGGCTTGCTAGGTGATGATAAGGAGTACATAGAAGCGATCAAAGAAGCGCCATTCAGGGCCATATCTTCGTAATTTGTTTGCCACAATGCTATGCTAATTGTTTATCAAATGCAAATCATGTATGGGAACGCACATGGATATTCCTCTCAAAAGGAATGACAGATCAGATAAAAAAAGGAAGAAGGCTTTCAGGTATTTTTCGGCTATAAGATAGAAAGAAAAAACATTTTTAAAAAAAAAACATTTCATGCACTTGAATGAGTCTGGTTTAACCACTTAATTATTTAACTTAGTGTTTTCTTTTTTCATTTTTTTTGAAACGAAAAATGACTGCAGATATGACTATAACAGACTAACAACTGGCTGAAATAGAGAAGCTGATAAGAGGTTATGGAAAGACCTTAGTGGACTACGGTTTGCCACAAGCTGACAGTGTACTCCTTGATTTCGGATCGAACCAACTTATAACGGATGATCTGAGCTTTGACAGGGAGCAAATGGCTGCAGATCATGAAAAATACTTGAAAGTTATTGAACCGTGAGCAACAAGGAATATATGACAAGATCCTGAATGCAGTGAACACTAAAACTCCGGGTGTGTTCTTCTTATATGGGTACGGGGGTACAGAAAAGACTTTTATGTGGAAAACACTGTCTTCTGCAATAAGGGCAAAAGGACAGATAGCACCGTTAGTTGTACGAAGCAAAATTGCTTCACTATTCCTACCTCTAGGCAGAACAGGACACTCGAGATTTGCAGTGCCAATTCAAGTTGACGAAAACTTTCTTTGCAATGTGCAGCCTGGATATCCAATCAAGGCACCCATGGTACACAAACATTGCTTCGAAGCTCTTGACAAGACTCTTAGAGATAGATTAAAGAGGCATAATCCAGACAGTCCAAACTTACCCTTTGGTGGGAAGGTTGTAGTATTTGGTGGAGACTTCTGATAGATATTGCAGGCAGTGCCAAATGGAAACAGGGCAGACATTGTCAATGAGGCATTAAACTCATCCGACATATGGCATCATTGTGAAGTGCTTTGCCTGACATAGAATATGCGCCTCAAAAATACAAGCGCCTCAATTTAGTTAAAGGAGGTATTTAGTTCATTAGGTTGAGTTGTAGCGCCTCAATTTTAAATGCGACTAGCAACGACAATTCCTGGACAGTAGAATCTGTGATTTGCCAGATACTGAAACTGCTTACTCTAGCTATTATCAAAAAAATATACAAAACGGCAAAACATGTGCAACTCTTCCTGGAACTTACATCTTGCAAAAGTATGATGGGATTAAGCCAACACAAACTCTGAGAAAAATGCAACACTTCTACGGGATTTTAATTTGTTCTCCATGCATGCTATCGGTTCCAGAATCCAGTAATAACTGAAAACCTCGAAACTGATGAAAATTTAACGAGTAGAAAATGAAAAGCACCGAGCTTACCGAAAGAACAGAGACGCCGGAGGACTGACAACAAGCTGTGGAGAGTGTAATAAAAGAGAGAGAGAGACTATCTAATTAATCGGGTTCTGTCTGAATGAAGGGAAAAGGTAAATTGTTTTGGGAGGTTTTCATTATTATTTATTACAGTACTGTAGTACTTTTTACTTAAAAACATACGGGCCTAACGGCAAGGTTTAAGCAGGTAACCGATTAGTTCCCGACTTCGGGACCTTAAGGTGTTTTCAATCATTTCTTATCTTTTTTTTTTAAAAAATGTAACGGATAGCATAGAGAACAAAATGCAATTGATTTATTTAGTCGTATTATATTTTCATAGAAAAAAAAGTTAAAAACTTTAATTTTTGCCTTTAAAATATTTTGAGAAGCACTCAAAGCAAAAAAACCAAGTGGAGAACTATTCAACCAAATGTCTTTATTTAATTAGGTAAATTTTCACCAAAAAAAACTAGGTAAATTCGAGCCCTTAATTTAGAGCTAAAACTGAATCAAAATGAACTAAAAAAATGAATTTTTGATTTCAAATATTGGACGTTTATCAAACTATTATGTGCCCTAAGGGCACATGCTAAACAGCATTTAATAGAGTATCTTTTCTAAAATTAATAAATATTTCAAACCTTATTCACACATGAGTTTAATTAGTACCCATACTACCCCTTGGTCCCCATTTCACAATTTAACTTCTTTTACCTTTCCCATCTCAGTTCATTTTTTTTTTGTCCTTTTTCCCCCTCCCACCTCCTCCATCGTGAAAGTCATTCTTGGATAGTTTTTTTTCTACTCCCTTTCTCCATCTCCTCTTACCAATATATCCTTCATGAAATCATTATTCAACACTCCAACCATCTCTATCTTCCCCATGTATCATTTTTTCCAGATCTATAACAAACTTTATTTACAATACACAAGAAGTTAAACCCATTTAGGGTTTGGGTTTTGATTGGCAGGCGGCGTCGTGGAATCAAAACCCAAACTCTAAACCCCTCATTTAGTTTTTTTTTTTTTTTTGGGTTCACCTTCCCTTATTAGGGTGTCTTTTTGATTAGTCGGCGAAGCCGACACACCTTTGTCGGAAGCGCACTTGGGTGGTGGTGGGTGTTCAGACTATAACTGGGTTGACATACAGGATGGATATTGTAGGTGTTGTTGGCGGTGGGGGACTAGGGGGATGATCAGATGCGATATTTTTTTTTGTTTTGTTGTTGTGGGATTGGTGTTGTGGAGGTGGTGGTGGTGGTGGTGGTGGTGAGGCAGTTAGGGATTTAGAGTCATGACTATGGGTATTATGGTAACATCTTATTGTAGCATTTAATTGTCTATTTTCATTTACAAGAAAATTGGCTAAAATCAATGGAATATGAGGCTAATTAATGAGTCTAACCGTTTCAATAATATATATCAATAATTACGAATGGATAACAGAATCAAAACTTAATATTCACACGATATAACAACTATTAAGCATATGAAATTCAAACTTGATAATTTTCACACGATATAACAACTATTAATATTCAAACTTGATAATTTTTTAATAGATAAACTACAGTGAATCAAAAGGTATGTCTACCATTGCATGTAATATTGTCTCATCTCCTCCATGAAGTGGTTGAAGCATTTTCACTACAAGTGTGATCCAAGTTTTGTTTGCAAACTTTTGGCGGAAGATTATTATCAACGTGAGTTAAATATGCATCTATATCATAACGATGAGATCAATGATCAACCCTGTATTAACATTTTCATCGAACTTTTTGAGGTGTAAGTAATTTAGGACAACCAAACTATTTGGTAAAACCTTTGTTGGAAGCTTGTGAATGGGATCATTATATATCCTTTTTGAAATGAGATTAAATCATTACTACTTCTTGTCTAACCACTCTCTAAAAATGCTCTCAACCACACCAAAAAACCGCTAAAACTTCAACAAAGAAACATATGACTTCCATAATCCTACGATAATTCAGGATTATTGTGAGGCCTTGTTACCCGAATCATTGACTCTGATTTGTGGGGCGTTGTGTATTGCGGCTTTTGACCTCAAAATCGTTTGTAGTGCTTTGAAGAATCTTTAATTGTGTTCTGTTTCTTTGAGTTGCACCACGTTTGAAGTTGTGAACCACAGCATTAGAACTAGCAGAGGATTAGAAAAAAATCAAGATTGATGACGACGAGGAGGAGTTTGATGTCCCATAGGAGGTGGTGAATGAAGATATGGGAAATCAAGTAACTTTATGTTTGTGGGGAAAAATTTGTACCCAAGAAAATTTTAACCCACTCTTACTTGAAAGCTCTCTCAGGAATATCTGGAAATCTAAAGGAGGATTAGTGGTACGGGAAATTGATGTTTTTGCTTTCTGGTTTTTCACACTTGCTGATAGACATAAGGTTTTGGACGATGGTCCATGGCTATGAAAGGCAATGAAAATCCATCAGAAGTGACTTTTGACTCAATAAGTATGTGGGTGAAATGCTATAACTTAATAGTGCTCAAAAGAGCCAAGACCATGGTCGAGTTTGTGGCCTTTAGAATGGGGGGTAAGTTTTTAGACTTTGATGATTATGATCCCTCTGGACTCTCAAAAAAATAATTTTTCGAGTAGAACTACCAATGGGGAAGCCTTTACGACGGAAGATAACTCTTGTGATTGATGGCAAAAAGGGAGATTTCCAACTCAAATATGTAAAAGTAGCAGAATTTTGCAATATTTATGGGAATCAAGGTCATGTAGACAAGCAATGTAACCTATATGAACATAACCTATCACTTGAGCTTTATCCATACGATAGTTTCATGAGGGCATCGCCTTTGAAGAATAAAAAAAAGGACTCAGAAGATCGCTTATTTCTATAACTACGATCAGGTAGTAGCCGTAACCGTCCGAACAAAAAGCTTATCCTTACAGAGGGAACTAGTGCAGTGGCTCATGACTTGACTGAACAATATGAAGTCCCTTCGGAAATAGGAAAAAGGAAGTTCAATCATAAGGAGAACGATAAGGTCCCAGAGAAGGTGATGGTGGTCACAGAAAATGTCTTGCAACAGGAGGAGGCGACAATTGTTGATAAACGGCTCCGCGATTCCCAATGAGTCCCTTATGCCTAAGCTACCAAGGGATATGCGACACTTGTTCAGTTGATATCTATGTAGCTTTCTATGTAGAACGAAGCCACTTGTTGTGTTTCTTATCTGAAACTAAATTAGCTAGTATGGAGTTACAAGTAGTCATTTCATTTATTAATAATTATAGAGGAGAGTTTGTGGACAGCCGAGGTCAAGCTGGTGGCTTGGCCTTTCTCTAGACAGATGAAGTAGAAGTAACGTTACGTTCCAAATCATTACGGCACATTGATGTGGTGATTCAGCTGAAGGATACGATTGACAAATGGCGTTTTACGGGTCTATATGATTGGCCATAAACGACTAAAAAGTTTCTAACATGTGATTTGATCAGAGATCTCATGGATGATTGCTGCCTTCCTTGGCTCCGTGGGGCGATAACAATGAGATATTTTACAACTATGAGAAGCAAGGGGGCTTTGATAAAGACCAAGCAGTGTTAGAATCATGCCGAGAAGTGTTTGATAGTGGCAGATTGGTTGACTTAATTTTCAAGGGTAGTCCTACACATGGTGGAACAAGCATCATGGTGACCAGAGCATTGAAGAAAGATTAGACTGTTTTTTTGGGTAGTTTAGAGTGGTCCCTTATGTTCCCTCGGGCGGAAGTTCATCAAGAAGATGAAGCCATGTCTGACCACCTCCCTATTCGTCTAGATCTGACCCAAAAAACGTAACAAATGCAAAAACTTCAAGTTCGAGAATATGTGGGTACAAGATGAAGCATGTAAAGCTATTATAGAACAAACCTGCAGTACTAAATTGGAATGGTGTAAGGAAGCTCTTTCACTGGAACTATGAGCACTTTGATAATGTCTTGCGTAACATAACCGTAGAGGAGAAGAAATTAAAGACTGCAGTAGATGCTGAAAATAGAGAACCAATTCTTGACAGGGAGCTCATACGTCGTGAGGAGATTATGTGGTGGCAACGGTTCAAAACAAACTTTTTAAATTTTCGGGGATGACAACACAACCTGGTTTCACGAGAAGGCAAATGATAGACAATGGTTCAATTTCATCTCTAAACTTGTAAATGTTGAAGGGGAGGAAAAAGAATATGATGAAGATATTGGATCTATAGTGCTTGACTATTTCTCTAGTATTTTCAAGACAGACCATCCTTCTCATCTTGATGAAGTTTTGCAGTGCGTCCAACCACGAGTTAGTGCAACTATGAATGAGTTCATTTGCAGCCCATATACTGAGGAAGCGATCTACGTTGCCCTGAAGTCCTGAACAGATGCACCCATGAAAGACCCTGATCAGATGGTATGAATGCTTTTTTCTACAAAAAAGTTTGGCATGTAATTAAATCTGAAGTCATCTCCTTAGTCTGTGATATACTGCATGGTCGCCCTTTCCCTGATCACATCAACCACACAAATGTTGTTCTCGTTCCAAAAAAACATAAACCTTCACATATGACTGACTTCTGCCCTATTTCTTTGTGTAATGTTATCTTTAAAATAGCCACCAAGGTCATTACCAATAGGCTTAAATCTTTCTTACCCAGCATCATATCGGAAAATCAGAGTGTTTTTACTTCAGGTAGTATGATTAGCGATAACATCATGGTCTCCTATGAGGTCTTTCACTCTATGACTAACCAATTAGGCTCTAATAGTAGTATGGCCTTAAAGCTGGATATGGGTAAGGCATACGATAGAGTCGACTGAATTTATTTGGAGAAGATTATGTTGCGGTTGGGTTTTGATAGTGCGTGGGTCCATATGGTCATGAACTGTGTTACGTCGGTCAGCTACTCTTTTGTTATAAATGGAGTACCCTCTGGCTATCTTAGACTACTCGAGGTATTCGGCAGGGTGATCTCCTCTCCCCGTAGTTATTCTTATTTTGTAGATTAGCGCTCCGCTTTGCAAATATTTTGCATATCATTAATAGATTTGACCTTGTTTTGGATTTTGGTTTATTATTTAATAATTTTATAAATTGGTAAAATTAAAATTTTGTGTTTAAGGTGTATTAACATTTATAATTTTTTTCAACTGAAAATGGAATCGAGTGCTTATTAAGCAAATATTTTTTGGGAAG